>CM038395.1:170228792-170243847 GCA_021498475.1 Saguinus midas
CAAGAAAATCAATAAAAGAAACTATTCTTTAATATATTTTTGGCAGTATCGCTTTTCTTCTATGGTGAGTAATTTATAAGCCCAATTAAGATAGTTTTATGGATATATGTAAGTGCATATGTGTATATATTTAGTAAAAAAATGTCTTCTTTGACTCTACCCAATACACATTATAGTTGTGTAAAGGTAATAACACTCAATAAATATTTGTGGAAAAATATTAGATTTTTTTGCATTCAGTAATATTTTATCCACTAGATATGTGATCCATTTATGTTTTGTGATATATGCTATTGAGATTTGAAATTGGTCCCTCTAACTAGTCATTGAGCTGTTAGCCAGTGGTCTGATTGACAGGAATATATTCTAATCTTCTTCTACTGTTTGCCAGGTAAACAATGTTTTACTAAAATGACAAAACTACCTTTTAGTAATATTTAAAACTTATTTGATTTTTTAAATGTTTAATTCCTTTTCTGTTTAAAAATGGTTCCAGCAGGATTGCCAAAATTTCATCTAAGAGTACACATTTAGATGTTTATGAAAACAAATAATGATTATCTCATTGATTAAAATTGTTTTCAAAATATCCTAAAGAATACATGTGCTGAATGTTTTAATTAGACAAAGTTTACAACCACCAATTATTTATCATATATTAAATTTATTATTTCACAAAATTTACAGGAAATGCATAAAGTAGACAATAATGATTATAATTCACAGTACCAATATTATTGCTGCATTTGTATCTTTTTATTGCCAACTCCCAACCTGTATCTCTTATTCTATTTGTTTGTTTCAATTAATTTATTACACTAGATGATATCCTTAAGTCAAATTCAAAATACTATTGAATTATATGTTTCTAGCTTCCTGAAGAAACAACTGTTACACAATGAGAACATTTGCTATAGAATTTAAAGTGTAATGAAGCAATATCTTATTCAAAAAAAACTAATTGTTAAGCAAAAGTTATCTGCACTGCCCTGTCCTGAAATAGCATGAGCAGAAATGGAACTTAAAAATGAACAAAGTGTGGAAATTATTTTGTATCAATGTTACTGATTATTAAACAATACTTAAAAGCATATTCACAAAACATACAATGTGGAAATGCTTATTTTCATAATATAAAAGTTAAAAACATGCATAAATTTACATGTGTGTATGTGTGTATAGTCTCAACTGTATACAAATGTATACAAATCTGAAAAATTCATCAAAATTTTAACAGTGATTAAATAGTTATCTCTAAATAAAAATTATGAGTGACATTTATATTTTATTATCGTATACATTTCCAAATACTTAACTATATTTTGTTCTCATAATTCCCACAAAATACAGATAATTTAGTTGGAAAATTTGATTAGAGTTACTTGATAAGAGTTCTAGAAAGTTAAATTTTGGCTCTGGGTGAGGAAGCTTTTTAACCAACAGAATTAATTGAATGGTATTGAAATGTCAGCTCCAGTGAGGATTTCTCCCAATGTAAAATGATTAGAACACATATCTCTCCTTATAGCAGAAGCTTTAGAGAGGCTTAATCTTTAGCACAAGTTTGGCATTTAAAGCCTCTCATCTTCCAGCCAACCCATAATCATATTATTGTAATTACACAGAAAGTAACATATCCTGTTTTTGCCATTTTAGTATTCACTAATAAAACATAGGTGTATCTATGAATTCCTCAATAAAATACCCAGATAATTCATTTTAGTTTGCTATTTACATATTATAAGACTACATATAAGGTACTGTTTCATGTGATTGGGACAACAAGGTTACTAATGACAATCGGATAGTCTAGAAATCATTTGTTAGAAAATATAGATATGGTAAAGTCTGTCAAAATTGTGTTCCCCAAAACTGGAATTTTAACAGCCTAAACATAAGAAAGAATATGAGCTTTTTACTATTAAAGTCATTTCCTTTAGATGCACTGAAAGGGATACAGACTAGAAGAATGCTATTCAGGCAAACTGCAATGTTCCTATATTTCCTGTGTTCTTGTCATTGTTTATCAAATATTGCTTATAATTTGCTTCATGTTTAACATTTAAACATTCCTATGCAGTTTCCCATTTCTTTCTATCAATTATTATTCTCTTCCATCAATTATTCTAACCATCTTTGACTCACATATTTTGGTTTCATAATCTTTTAAACTTGGAGTATATTCTACTTCTCAAAATTTAAAATGAAAGTTTGCCCTTTACACTTAAAAGTTTAAAGTTACATATTTGATGAGTAAATGTTTAATATATATTTTAAAAATTAATTGAGACGTTTTCAGGAACAACTGTGATTCACAGAAAAGGAAAATACACATATGCACACACACACACACACACACACACACACACACACACAAAACATGCTTTTGAGGCAAAATCAGAGTAACCTAACAGAGATTTTTAGTTTCAATTTAAAAATTAAAAAATAAATAATTAGGAAGTTAAAAAATGTAAATTCACTTCTACTTGTCATCTATTAGTACCTATTTAATCTACACACACACACACACACACGGTTAACATATTGTCAGATATGTTTTGTCTAAGGGCAAGAAGAGACTCACAGGGAGTGGAAGGTGCCTGTCAGTTTATTCTGGTGTGCCCAAGTAGTTACTGTGTCTAGAGTTATAGTCAGTGAAAGTGCTGTGGTCAGAGCAGTTGAAGCAGCCACTTTATGCAAGGGGGTCCTTCTGCCCAGAGTAATTGATCTTTCCCAGGAATCTGGGTAATAAAGATGAGGGGAAATTGGCTTCAGTTAATCCACTTTCAGCCCAACTGTCCCCCAACCCCACCCCAAATTACTAAGATGATACAATTACACAATACAAATAATTATTTTACAAGTAGTTATGGGACCTATGTTATCATTTTTATATGACTCTACCTTTAAATTTCTATAATTCTGTTTGAAAATCATTCACAAGAAGAAAGCCTATCATCTGATGATTAATAGATAGCCTATTAGAAAGCTATGGTAGATAATTATAATAGAAATAGCAATTTCTGAAATTGTGAAAAATAGATTTTTTTAAAAAAGCGAAATAATTTAAGAATAATAATTTTTTACTACTGAATTATTTATTTATGAAATTATTATTTTTTTTTATTTTTTATTGCACTTTAGGTTTTGGGGTACATGGGCAGAATGTGCAAGATAGTTGCATAAGTACACAAAAGCATTGGCAACAAAAGCCAAAATAGACAAATGGGACCTAATCAAACTCCACAGCATTTGCACGACAAAAGAAACAGTCACTAGAGTGAATTGGCAACCAACAGATTGGGAAAAAAATCTTTGCAGTTTACCCAACTGACAAAGGGCTGATATCCAGAATTTACAAAGAACTCAAACAGATTTACAGGAAAAAACAAACAAGCCCATTCAAAAATGGGCAAATGATATGAACAGACACTTTAAAAAAGAAGACATACATGAGGCCAACAAACACATGAAAAAATGCTCATCATCACTGGTCATTAGAGAGATGCAAATCAAAACCACATTGAGATACCATCTCACGCCAGTTAGAATGGGGATCATTAAAAAATCTGGAGACAACAGATGCTGGAGAGGTTGTGGAGAAAGAGGAACACTCTTACACTGTTGATGGGAGTGTAACCATTGTGGAAGACAGTGTGGCGATTCCTCAAGGACCTAGAAATAGAAATTCCATTTGACCCAGCAATCCCATTACTGGGTATATATACAAAGGAATATAAATCATTCTACTATAAAGACACATGCACACGAATGTTCATTGCAGCACTGTTTACAATAGCAAAGAGCTGGAACCAACCCAAATGCCCAACGATAATAGATTGGACTGGGAAAATGTGGCACATATACACCATGGAATATTATGCAGCAATCAAAAATGATGAGTTTATGTCCTTTGTAAGGACATGGATGAATCTGGAGAACATCATTCTCAGCAAACTGACACAAGAATAGAAAAGGAAATACCACATATTCTCACTCATAGGTGGGTGAGAAAAATGAGAGCACATGGACACAATGAGGGGGGTACTACACACAAGAATAATAATTTACCATTTATCAGATTATATTCTAAAAACTTACTGTGGCATTATTTTATTAAATCTCCACAATGACCCTCTGAGGAAAGTAGTAGTATTAATAACACTTATAGAATAGAAAACATAATCTCTAATCATGGACTTGTCCAGGATTATAGCGTACTGTTATGATTCAGAGCTATACATGGGGAATTCAATGCCCCCATTCCATGTAACTCAGCTACTCACTAAAAAAGAAATATATTATAAAAACAAACATCAAAATTAATTTTTATTTTTATCAGTTTTAATTTATTCATGTGTAAACTGACACTGTTAACTTCTTTTAAGAGCTAATCCTGAGGCAGGGATTCAATTAAAATTGTATGATCTGGAGGGGAGAGGCAATATGGCATCATAGAGGTGACTCAGGATTGCAGCTCTCAGTGAAGGTGCAGAGGGTGAGTGCTAGCCGCATTCTCAGATGTTACTTTTATGCCCACAGAGCTTTAAAAGTCCCAGGTGTGGGAGAGACACTGGACGCTAGCAGCCGGCTAACGCAGCTGGCTCCCGCCGCCTCTTCGGCCGGCGCCACAGCGGGACCCAGCGTGGAACTCACTGCTATGGGTGCCCTGTTAAACTGGCAATCTGAGATTTGGAAGGGCAGATTGGCATGTTCATCTGATTGAACGGGACTTGGACAATGAGCCAGACCAGGAGTTTCCTTGGAAGCGTGATCTGAGCTGGGGTAGTGGGCAGCGGCACGGGAGATCACACGGATCCCAGTGCCCTATCGGCAGGCTACTGGGGCGCCAGTGAGAGAGTCGACCTTTCAGCTTGGGGAGAGGAAGAGAGAGAGAGGGGACGGATTCTGAGGCAGGGAGTTGGGTGATCGGGCGCGGCGGGTCCCATGCTCACGGGGACAAGCAGGGCGGCGACTGGAGTTGCTTGGGGCTGAGAGTTTTGCTGCCACCATCTAGGACAGTGCAGCCTGGTGAGGGAGGGGCGTCCATCATTGCTGATGCAGTCCACTCCCACTGAAGTACCGCCCAGGACTGACGCAGCCTGCCGTTGCTGAGGCAACCTGCCATAACAGAGAGACTCTGCGCTCCACAGCAAAAGGGAGCCCAGCAGCAACAGGGCAGACCCGCGCTAGCAGGTCAGAGCCCCGGCAGGCAAATAGTGAATAGACTGCCGCCTAGTGGGGCAGAACAGTGCAACAGATACTCATAAAGAAAGCCCCAACTCCCTGAGTCAGAGCATCTAAGGGGGGAAAAAAAGGCTGGTGTTTTATGAGTTCTATAGCAGCAGACATAAACAAGCTCCCAACAATGCCGAATTAACAACGGAGCTCACAGCTCAGCACTGGAGCTCCTATAAAGCACACACTGTCTCCTCAAGCAGCTCCCTGACCCCTGTATATCCAAGGAGTCACCCCAGAAAAAAACTAATCAGACTGACATTTGGCTGGCATCATTCTGGAACAAGGACAGCAGAAGAAGAAACTGGTATCATCCCTCACTGTTCCACAGCTGCTGCAGGTATACCCCAGACAAGCAGGGCCTGGAGTGGACCTCAGCACTCATACAGCAGAGGGGATAGACCATTAGAGGGAAAACTAAGTAACAAATACTTCATCATCAACAATCTCAGTGTCCACACAGAGACCCGATTGAAAAATCAGCAACTACTAAGATGACAGGCAGGTAAATCCATAAAGATTGGAAGAAACCAGCGCAAAAAGGAGGAAAACACCTGAAACCAAAACACCTCACCTCCAAAAGGACGAAAACTCCTCACCAGCAAGGGAACAAAGCTGGACGGAGAATGAATGTGACAAAATGACGGAATCAGACTTCAGAAAGTGGATAATGAGAAACTTCAGTGAGCTAAAGGAACATGTGGCACATATACCATGGAATATTATGCAGCAATCAAAAATGATGAGTTTATGTCCTTTGTAAGGACATGGATGAATCTGGAGAACATCATTCTCAGCAAACTGACACAAGAATAGAAAATACATATTCTCACTCATAGGTGGGTGAGAAAAATGAGAACACATGGACACAATGAGGGTACTACACACAAGAATAATAATTTACCATTTATCAGATTATATTCTAAAACTTACTGTGGCATTATTTTATTAAATCTCCACAATGACCCTCTGAGGAAAGTAGTAGTATTAATAACACTTATAGAATAGAAAACATAATCTCTAATCATGGACTTGTCCAGGATTATAGCGTACTATTATGATTCAGAGCTATACATGGGGAATTCAATGCCCCCATTCCATGTAACTCAGCTACTCACTAAAAAGAAATATATTATAAAACAAACATCAAAATTAATTTTTATTTTTATCAGTTTTAATTTATTCATGTGTAAACTGACACTGTTAACTTCTTTTAAGAGCTAATCCTGAGGCAGGGATTCAATTAAAATTGTATGATCTGGAGGGAGAGGCAATATGGCATCATAGAGGTGACTCAGGATTGCAGCTCTCAGTGAAGGTGCAGAGGGTGAGTGCTAGCCGCATTCTCAGATGTTACTTTTATGCCCACAGAGCTTTAAAAGTCCCAGGTGTGGGAGAGACACTGGACGCTAGCAGCCGGCTACGCAGCTGGCTCCCGCGCCTCTTGGCCGGCGCCACAGCGGGACCCAGCGTGGAACTCACTGTCTGGGTGCCCTGTTAAACGGCAATCTGAGATTTGGAAGGGCAGATTGGCATGTCCATCTGATTGAACGGGACTTGGACAATGAGCCAGACCAGGAGTTTCCTTGGAAGCGTGATCTGAGCTGGGGTAGTGGGCAGCGGCACGGGAGATCACACGGATCCCAGTGCCCTATCGGCAGGCTACTGGGGCGCCAGTGAGAGAGTCGACCTTTCAGCTTGGGGAGAGGAAGAGAGAGAGAGAGGACGGACTCTGAGGCAGGGAGCTGGGTGATCGGGCTCGGCGGGTCCCATGCTCACGAGGGACAAGCAGGCGGCGACTGGAGTTGCTTGGGGCTGAGAGTTTTGCTGCCACCATCTAGGACAGTGCAGCCTGGTGAGGGAGGGGCGTCCACCATTGCTGATGCAGTCCACCCCACTGAAGTACCGCCCAGGACTGGCGCAGCCTGCCGTTGCTGAGGCAACCTGCCATAACAGAGAGACTCTGCGCTCCACAGCAGAAGGGGCCCAGCAGCAACAGGGCAGACCCGCGCTAGCAGGTCAGAGCCCCGGCAGGCAAACAGTGAATAGACTGCCGCCTAGTGGGGCAGACAGTGCAACAGATACTCATAAAAGCCCCAACTCCCTGAGACAGAGCATCTAAGGGGAAAAAAGGTGGTGTTTTATGAGTTCTATAGCAGCAGACATAAACAACCTCCCAACAACCCTGAATGAACAACGGACTCACAGCTCAGCACTGGAGCTCCTATAAAGCACAGACTGTCTCCTCAAGCAGCTCCTGACCCCTGTATATCAAGGAGTCACCCCAGAAAAGGACTAATCAGACTGACATTTGGCTGGCATCATTCTGGAACAAGGACAGCAGAAGAAGAAACTGGTATCATCCCTCACTGTTCCAGCTGCTGCAGGTATACCCCAGACAAGCAGGGCCTGGGTGGACCTCAGCACTCATACAGCAGAGGGATAGACCATTAGAGGAAAACTAAGTAACAGAAATACTTCATCATCAACAATCTCAGTGTCCACACAGAGACCCAATTGAAAAATCAGCAACTACTAAGGCGACAGGCGGATAAATCCATAAAGATGGGAAGAAACCAGCGCAAAAGGAGAAAAGCACCGAAACCAAAACACCTCACCTCCAAAAGGACCAAAACTCCTCACCAGCAAGGGAACAAAGCTGGACGGAGAATGAATGTGACGAAATGACAGAATCAGACTTCAGAAAGTGGATAATGAGAAACTTCAGTGAGCTAAAGGAACATGTACTAAACCAGTGCAAAGAAACTAAGAACCTTGAAAAAGATTTGAAAAAGATTCGAGGAATTGATAACAAGAATGGACAACTTAGAGAGGAATATGAATGAATTGAAGGAGCTGAAAAACACAACACGAGAACTTGAAGCATGCACAAGTTTCAACAGCCGAATTGACCAAGCAGAAGAAAGAATATCAGAAGTTGAAGATCAACTCAATGAAATAAAATGAGAAACCAAGATTAAAGAAAAAGTACAAAAGGAATGAACAAAATCTCCAAGAAATGTGGGACTATGTGAAGAGACCCAACCTACGTTTGATAGGTGTACCAGAATGTGATGAAGAGAATGAATCAAGCTGGAAAACACTCTTCAGGATATTATCCAGGAAAATTTCCCCAACCTAGCAAGACAGGTCAATACTCAACTCCAGGAAATACAGAGAACACCACAAAGATACTCCAAGAAGAGCAACCCCAAGGCACATAATCGTCAGATTCACCAGGGTTGAAATGAAGGAGAAAATACTAAGGGCAGCCAGAGAGAAAGGTCGGGTCACCCACAAAGGAAGCCCATCAGACTCACAGCAGATCTCTCGGCAGAGACTCTACAAGCCAGAAGAGAGTGGGGCCAATATTCAACATCCTTAAAGAAAAGAGCTTTCAACCCAGAATTTCATATCCAGCCAAACTGAGCTTCATAAGTGAAGGAAAAATAAAATCCTTCACGAACAAGCAAGTACTCAGAGATTTTGTCACCACTAGGCCTGCTTTACAAGAGCTCCTGAAAGAGGCACTACACATAGAAAGAAACAACCAGTTCCAGCCATCCTAAAAGCATACCAAATGCTAAAGACCATCAACAAAATGAAGAATGTACATGAACCAATGGGCAAAACAGCCAGCTAGCATCAAAATGGCAGTATCAAATTCACACATAACAATATTAACCCTGAATGTAAATGGGCTAAATGCACCAATCAAAAGACACAGACTGGCAAATTGGATAAAAACCAAAACCCATCAGTGTGCTGTATCCAGGAAACCCACCTCACATGCAAAGATACACAAAGGCTCAAAATAAAGGATGGAGGAAGATTTACCAAGCAAATGGAGAGCAAAAAAGCAGGAGTTGCAATTCTCATCTCTGATAAAATAGACTTTAAAGCAACAAAGATCAAAAGGGACAAAGAAGGTCATTACATAATGGTAAAAGGATCGATACAACAAGAAGAGCTAACGATTCTAAATATATATGGACCCAATGTAGGAGCACCCAGATATATAAGGCAAGTTCTTAATGACTTACAAAGAGACTTAGACTCCCACACAATAATAGTGGGAGACTTTAACACTCCACTGTCAATAGCAGACAGATCAACCAGACAGAAAATTAACAAGGATATCCAGGACTTGAACTCAGACCTGGAACAAGCAAACCTGATAGACATTTACAGAACTCTCCACCCCAAATCCACAGAATATACATTCTTCTCAGCACCACATCACACCTACTCCAAAATTGACCACATAATTGGAAGTAAAGCACTCCTCAGCAAATGCAAAACAACTGAAATCATAACAAACAGTCTCTCAGACCATAGTGCAATCAAGTTGGAACTCAGAATTCAGAAAATAACTCAGAACCGCACAGCTTCATGGAAACTGAACAACTGGCTCTTGAATGTTGATTGGATAAACAATGAAATGAAGGCAGAAATAAAGAAGTTCTTTGAAACCAACGAGAATGAAGACACAACATACCAGAATCTCTGGGACACATTTAAAGCAGTCTGTAGAGGAAAATATATAGCAATAAGTGCCCACATGAGAAGAGTGGAGAGATCCAAAATTGACACCCTATCATCAAAATTGAAAGAGCTAGAGGAGCAAGATCAAAAAGCTCAAAACCTAGCAAAGACAAGAAATAACTAAGATCAGAGCAGAACTGAAGGAGATAGAGACAAGAAAAACCCTTCAAAAATCAATAAATCTAAGAGCTGGTTTTTGAAAAGATCAACAAAATAGACAGACCACTAGCCAGACTGATAAAAAGAAAAGAGAGAACAACCAAATAGATGCAATAAAAACGATAAAGGGAAATCACCACAGATTCCACAGAAATTCAAACCATCATCAGAGAATACTACAAACAACTCTATGCACATAAACTAGTAAATCAGGAAGAAATGGATAAATTCCAAAACCCATCAGTGTGCTGTATCCAGGAAACCCACCTCACATGCAAAGATACACAAAGGCTCAAAATAAAGGATGGAGGAAGATTTACCAAGCAAATGGAGAGCAAAAAAGCAGGAGTTGCAATTCTCATCTCTGATAAAATAGACTTTAAAGCAACAAAGATCAAAAGGGACAAAGAAGGTCATTACATAATGGTAAAAGGATCGATACAACAAGAAGAGCTAACGATTCTAAATATATATGGACCCAATGTAGGAGCACCCAGATATATAAGGCAAGTTCTTAATGACTTACAAAGAGACTTAGACTCCCACACAATAATAGTGGGAGACTTTAACACTCCACTGTCAATAGCAGACAGATCAACCAGACAGAAAATTAACAAGGATATCCAGGACTTGAACTCAGACCTGGAACAAGCAAACCTGATAGACATTTACAGAACTCTCCACCCCAAATCCACAGAATATACATTCTTCTCAGCACCACATCACACCTACTCCAAAATTGACCACATAATTGGAAGTAAAGCACCCTCAGCAAATGCAAAACAACGGAAATCATAACAAACAGTCTCTCAGACCATAGTGCAATCAAGTTGGAACTCAGAATTCAGAAAATAACTCAGAACCGCACAGCTTCATGGAAACTGAACAACTGGCTCTTGAATGTTGATTGGATAAACAATGAAATGAAGGCAGAAATAAAGAAGTTCTTTGAAACCAACGAGAATGAAGACACAACGTACCAGAATCTCTGGGACACATTTAAAGCAGTCTGTAGAGGAAAATATATAGCAATAAGTGCCCACATGAGAAGAGTGGAGAGATCCAAAATTGACACCCTATCATCAAAATTGAAAGAGCTAGAGGAGCAAGATCAAAAAGCTCAAAACCTAGCAAAGACAAGAAATAACTAAGATCAGAGCAGAACTGAAGGAGATAGAGACAAGAAAAACCCTTCAAAAATCAATAAATCTAAGAGCTGGTTTTTGAAAAGATCAACAAAATAGACAGACCACTAGCCAGACTGATAAAAAGAAAAGAGAGAACAACCAAATAGATGCAATAAAAACGATAAAGGGAAATCACCACAGATTCCACAGAAATTCAAACCATCATCAGAGAATACTACAAACAACTCTATGCACATAAACTAGTAAATCAGGAAGAAATGGATAAATTCCTGGACGCCTGTGTCCTCCCAAGCCTAAACCAGGAGGAAGCCAAAACTATGAATAGACCAATAACAAGGTCTGAAGTTGAGGCAGCAATTAAGAGCCTACCACACAAAAAGCCCAGGTCCAGATGGGTTCACAGCTGAATTCTACCAGACACACAAAGAGGATCTGGTACCATTCCTTCTGAAACTATTCCAAATAATCCAAAGAGGAACCCTTCCCAAATCATTTTATGAGACCAACATCATCCTGATACCAAAACCTGGCAGAGACTCAACAAGAAAAGAAAACTTCAGGCCAATATCCATGATGAACATAGATGCAAAAATCTTCAATAAAATACTGGCAAACCGATTGCAACAGCACATTAAAAACTTATCCATCATGATCAAGTAGGATTCATCCGGGGATGCAAGGCTGGTTCAACATCACAAGTCTATAAATGTAATTCACCACATAAACAGAAGCAAAAACAAAAACCACATGATTATCTCAATTGATGCAGAAGGCATTTGACAAAATTCAACAGCCCTTTATGCTAAAACCCTCAATAAACTTGGTATTGATGGAACATATCTCAAAGTAATAAAAGCTATTTATGACAAACCAACAGCCAATATCATACTTAATGGGCAAAAACTGGAAGCATTCCTTTGAAATCCGGCACTGAACAAGGATGCCCTCTCTCACCACTTCTATTCAACATAGTACTGGAAGTTCTAGCCAGAGCAATCAGGCAAGAAAAAGAAATAAAGGGTATTCAAATAGGAAAGGTGGAAGCCAAATTGTCTCTATTTGCAGACGACATGATAGTATACCTAGAAGACCCCATCACCTCAGCCCAAAAGCTCCTGCAACTGATAAGCAACTTCAGCAAAGTCTCAGGATATAAAATCAATGTTCAAAAATCACAAGCATTCCTATACACCAATAACAGACTTAAAGAGAACCAAATCAAGAACGAACTGCCATTCACAATTGCTACAAAGAAAATAAAATACCTAGGAATACAACTCACAAGGAATGTAAGGGACCTCTTTAAGGAAAACTACAAACAACTGCTCAACGAAATAAGAGGACACAAACAGATGGAGAAACATTCCATGTTCGTGGTTAGGAAGAATCAATATCGTGAAAATGGCTATACTGCCCAAAGTAATTTACACAATCAATGCTATCCCCATCAAACTACCATTGAATTTCTTCACAGAACTGGAAAAACCACCATGAATTTCATATGGAACCAAAAAGAGCCCACATAGCCAAGTCAATTCTAAGCAAAAGAACACAGTGGGAGGCATCACACTACCAGACTTCAAACTATACTACAAGGCTACAGTAATCAAAACAGCATGGTACTGGTACCAAAACAGAGATATAGACCAATGGAACAGAACAGAGGCATCAGAGGCAACACAACATATCTACAACCATATTATCTTTGATAAACCAGACAAAAACAGGCAATGGGAAAGGATTCCCTATTTAATAAATGGTGTTGGGAAAACTGGCTAGCCATGTGCAGAAAGCAGAAACTGGACCCCTTCCTGACACCTTACACTAAAATTAACTCCAGATGGATTAAAGACTTAAACATAAGACCTGACACCATAAAAACCCTAGAAGAAAATCTAGGCAAAACCATTCAGGACATAGGAGTAGGCAAGGACTTCATGAACAAAACACCAAAAGCATTGGCAACAAAAGCCAAAATAGACAAATGGGACCTAATCAAACTCCACAGCTTCTGCACGGCAAAAGAAACAGTCACTAGAGTGAATCGGCAACCATCAGAATGGGAAAAAATCTTTGCAGATTACACATCTGACAAAGGGCTGATATCAAGAATTTACAAAGAACTCAAACAGATTTACAGAAAAAAAACAAACAAGCCGATTCAAAAATGGGCAAAGGACATGAACAGAAACTTTACAAAAGAAGACATACATGAGGCCAACAAACATATGAAAAAGTGCTCATCATCATTGGTCATTAGAGATGCAAATCAAAACCACATTGAGATATCATCTCACACCAGTTAGAATGGCGATCATTAAAAATCTGGAGACAGCAGATGCTGGAGAGGATGTGGAGAAATAGGAACACTCTTACACTGTTGGTGGGAGTGTAAATTAGTTCAACCATTGTGGAAGACAGTGTGGCGATTCCTCAGGGACCTAGAAATAGAAATTCCATTTGACCCAGCAATCCCATTACTGGGTATCTATCAAGGACTATAAATCGTTCTACTATAAGGACACATGCACACGAATGTTCATTGCAGCACTGTTTACAATAGCAAAGACCTGGAACCAACCCAAATGCCCATCGATGATAGACTGGACTGGGAAAATGTGTCACATATACACCATGGAATATTATGCAGCAATCAAAAATGATGAGTTTGTGTCCTTTGTAAGGACATGGATGAATCTGGATAACATCATTCTCAGCAAACTGACACAAGAACAGAAAAAGAAATACTGCATATACTCACTCATAGGTGGGTGAGAAAAATGAGAACACATGGACACAGAGGCGGTCTACTATACACTGGGGACTGTTGGGGAAATGGGGAGGGACAGTGGGGGGCTGGGGGATAGCCTGGGGATGAATACCAAGTGTGGGTGTAGGGGAGGAAGGCAGCAAAGCACACTGCCATGTGTGTACCTATGCAACTATCTTGCACGTTCTGCACATGTACCCCAAAACCTATAATGCAATAAAAAATTTTTTTAAAAAAAGAAAATGTTATTACCTACCTAAATATTGAATATAAAATATTTTTTTTAAATAAGAACACTTCCTATCACACAACTTCAGAAAAATAAATCATGAACTTTTAATCACTTCTGTTTACTACATATATACAAGATATTTTTATGGATTTCTAAATTAGGAGAAATAGGGATTGTTGCTTAATAAGAATGTGAGAATGTTTGTTAAAGTAATAAAACACATTTTTAAGACTCTCAGCCTAAGTTTATGACCTGAATGTTGAACAAAAATTCTTGAAATGACAGTAATTTTCTTTTGTAGAATACACATTATATTTATATATGCTGTAAACTTCATGGGTCCATAATCCACAAGAAAATTAAAGCTGAAACATGTAGAATTACTGTTATACCACACAATTATATTTAAATATAGGCATTATACTATACAGAGGACAAACTACCTTTTTTTAAATTACAATTATTGTGGAAATAAGCCAGCTAAAGTTGGATTTTTAAAGCATAATTTTAAAAGTGAATGTGTTTTTTGTCATAAAAGTAACAATTTTCTAAAGCAATGGACATTTGTGATAATTATAGTATAATAATCAGAAGTTTTGATCAGGGTATACTATTGGTAAAATGTTAACTCTCTGAAATAACTGAGAGAATATTTTCTAATCAAATTATTTTCATGAATCATAAAGTTACTCTAATTGAACAACTATACCCTAAAATGCTGTGGTTTATCAACAAGGGTTTCCTTTTGAATCTCAGCCTGTCTCTTGTCATCTGAATTTAAATCCTCTCACTTGCAGTAATACATGGAAAAGTGGATGTTTTAAATTGCATATTGAGAGATTAGATGCAGAATTTCAGAACACCAAGAATCAATCAAGCTTCATTGTAGATGCTCCTTTGTAAACTGCCTTCATCAATTAGGCCAATAAACAATTTACCTATAAGTCTTAGTCCATTCTGTAC
>CM038395.1:170243947-170309800 GCA_021498475.1 Saguinus midas
GCTTGCTTGCCTTGCCTGGAATTGCCTTTTCTGGAATTGCCTTGCCTAAATTGCCTTGCCTTGCATTGCCTTGCCTGAAATTGTCTTTCCTGAAATTGCCTTGCCTTGCATTGCCTTGCATTGCCTGAAATTGCCTTGCCTAGAATTGCCTTGCCTTTCCTGAATTGCCTTTTCCTTGCCTGAATTGCCTTTTCTTGCCTTGCCTGGAATTTTCTTGTCTAAAATTGCCTTGTCTGGAATTGCCTTGCCTTGCCTAAATTGCCTTGCCTTGGAATTTCCTTGCCTTGCCTTAAATTTTCTTGCCTGAATTGCCTTGCCTTGCCTGCCTTGCCTGGAATTGCCTTTCTGAAATTGTCTTGCCTTGCCTTTCCTTGCCTTGCCTGGAATTTTTGCCTGGAATTGCCTTGCCTTGCCTTGTCTTGTTTTGCCTTGCCTGCCTGGAATTGCCCTGTTTTGCCTTGCCTTGTTTTGCCTGAAATTTCCTTGCCTGGAATTCCTGCCTTGCCTTGCCTGGAATTGCCTTGCCTGAAATTGCCCTGTTTTGCCTTGCCTGGAATTGCCTTGCTTGCCTTGCCTTGCCTTGCCTTATTTTGCCTTGCCTTTTCCTTGCCTGAATTGCCTGCCTTGCCTTGTTTTGCCTTGCCTTGCCTAAATTGCCTTGCCTGGAATTGTTTTGCCTTGCTTGCTTGCCTTGTTTTGCCTTGCCTTTTTTTGCCTTGCCTGGAATTGCCTGTCTGGAATTGCCTTGCTTGCCTTGCCTTGCCTTGACTGGAATTGCCTTGCCTAGAATTGTTTTGCCTTGCCTTGAATTGCCTTGCTGGAATTTCCCTGCCTGGAATTTCCCTGCCTTGCCTTGCCTTGCCTGAAATTGCTTTGAATGAGATTTCTCTGCCTTGCCTTGCCTTTTCTGGAATTGCCTTGCCTTGCCTGAAATTTTTTTGCCTAGGCTTGCCTTGAATATACTTGCCTGGGATTTCCTTTCATTGACTTGCCTAGCCACGAATTTTCTTGCCCGGAATTGCCTTGACTTTCCTGACCTTGCCTGAAATTGTCTTTCCTGAAATTTCCTTGCCTTTCCTGGAATTTTATTGCCTTAACTTGCCTTTCCTGAAATTGCCTAGCCTAGAATTGCCTTGCCTTCCCTTGCCTGTAGTTGCCTTGCCTGGAATTTTCTTGCTTTTTCCTGCCTGGATTTGCCTTTTCTGGAATTGTTCTGCCTTGTCTTACGTGAAATTTCTTTGCCTGGAATTGCCTTGTCTTGTTTTGCCTTGCTTGTAATTGCCTTTTCTGCAATTGTCTGACCTGGAATTGCCTTGCTTTACCTTGTATTGTCTTGTCTGGATCTTTTCTTGCCTAGATTTGCCTTTTCTTGCCCGGAAAACCCTCGCCTGGAATTGCCTTGTCTTTCTTTGCCTTGACTTTCTTTTCCTTGCTTTCTCTTGCCTTGCCTTGTATTGTCTTGCCTTGCTTGAAATTTTTTTGCATTTCCTTGCTTTGCTGAGCCTGAAATTTCCCTGCCTGGAATTGTTTTGCCTTGGCTTGCCTTGCTTTTCCTGGAATTGCTTTTCCTATAATTCTCTTGCCTTGTCTTGCCCGAAACTTACCTGCCTTGCATTACCTTGCCTAACATTTGCTGCCTGGAATAGCACTGCCTTGCCTTGCCTGAAATTGCCTTGCCTTTTCTTGTCTGGAATTGACTTTCCAAGAATTGCCTTGCACTGCCCTGACATTTTTTGCATGGGATTGCCTTGCCTGAAATTGTCTTGCCTGAAATTGCCTTGCCTTGCTTTGAGTTGCCTTGCAGTGCCTGGAATTGCCTAGGCTAAAATTTCATTGACTTTCCTTACCTGGAATTGCCTTGCCTAGAATTGCCTCTCCTGGCCTTGCCTTATTTTGCCTTGCCATGCCTAAAATTGACTTTCCTAAAATTTCCTTGCCTAAAAGAGCCTTGCCTGAAGTTTTTCTACATTGCCTTGCCCTGCATTACATGAAATTGCCTTGCCTAAAATTGCACTGTCTTTTCTTGCCCTGACTTGCCTAGCCTTGAATTCTCTTGCCTGGATTTGCCTTTCCTTGTGTCAAATTCCCTTACTGGAATTGCCTTCTTGCTTGTTTGCCTTGCCTTCTTGCCTTGCCTGAAATTTTTTTGCCTTGCCTTCCCTGGAGTAGACTTGCCTGAAATTGCCTTGTCTTGCCTTGCCTTGACTGGAGTTGCCTTGTTTCAAATTGCCTTGTCTTGCCTTTTCTCACCTGGAATTGATATGCCTAGAATTGCCTTGCCTTGTGTTGCCTTACCTTGCCTTGACTGGATTGCCTTGCCTTGCCTGTTTTGCCTTGCCTTGCCTTGCCTTGCCTTACCTGCCTTGCCTTGCATTTTCTTGCCTGAATTACCTTTTCTTGTCTTGCCTGGAATTGCCTGCTTGCCTTGCCTTTTCTTGTCTTGCCTTGCCTGAAATTGCCTTTTCTTGCCTTTCCTAAATTGCCTTGCCTGCCTGAATTGCCTTGCCTTGCCTGAATTCCTTGCCTGGAATTGCCTCCTTGCCTTGCCTTTCTGCCTTGCATTGCCTTGTCTTGCCTTTTTTGCTTTTCTGAAATTGCTTGCCTTGCTTGCCTTGCCTTCTGCTTTGCCTTGCTGCCTTGCCTGGAATTTCCTTGCCTTTCCTGCCTTTCCTGAAATTGCCTTTTCTTTTCCTTGCCTTGACTGAAATTCTCTTGCTTCGAATTGACTTTCCTTGCCTTTCCTCGCATGGAATTGCCTTGTCTAGAATTGCCTTGTTTTGCGTTTTCTTGCCTTGCCTTGACTGGGATTGCCTGGCGTGGAATTGTCTTGCCTTGCCTTAGCTGAAATTGCCTGGCCTGGAAATACTTTTCCCTGTCTTTTCTTGCCTTGCCTCGCCTGCAATTGCCTTTCCAGCAATTGTCTTGCCTGGAATTGCCTTTCCTTGCATTGCTAGGAATTTCCTTGCCTGAAATTGCCTTTCCTTTCATTGCCTTGCCTTGCCTGGAATTGCCTTGCTTCGAATTGCATTGCCTTGTCTTAAATTTTCTGGCCTGTAATTGCGTTGTCTGAAATTGCCTTTTCTTGCTTTGCCTGAAATTTTCTTGTCTGAAATTTTCTTGTGTGGTCTTGTCTTGCCTTGCATGGAATTGCGTTTCCTTGCCTTGCCTTGCCTTGCTGAATTGCCTTCTTTACCTTGCCTGAATTTTTTTGCCTTGCCTGAATTTTTGCCTTTTCTCTTGCCTGGAATTGCCCTGCTTTGCCTTGACTTACCTTACCTCGAATTGCCTTGCCTGGAATTGGCCTGCCTTGTATTGTATTGCCTTGCCTTGAATTCCCTTGCCTGAAATTGTTTTGCTTTGCCTTGTTTGCCTTGCCTTTTCTTGCCTGCCTTTGCCTGTCTGGAATTTTTGCCTTGCCTTGTTTTGCTTGCCTTGCCTTGCCTGAAATTGCCATGCCTTGGCTTGCCTGAAAATGTCTTGTTTACAATTCCTCTGCCTTGCCTGGCTTTGTGCTGCCTAAAATTGTCTTGCCTGAAATTGCCTTCCCTTGCCTTGTCTGAAATTGCCTTGCTGAATTTCTTGCCTTGCCTGAAATTTGCTTGCCTTGCCTTGCCTAATTGCCTGTCTGGAATTGCCTTGTTTTGCTTGCCTTGCCTTGCCTTACCTGAATTGCCTTGTCTTGCCTTTCCTTATCTGGAATTGCCTTTTTGCCTTTTTTTTTGCCTGAATTGCCTTGCCTGAATTTCCCTGCCTTGCCTTGCTTGCCTTGCTTTTTCTTGCCTTGCTTGCCTTGCCTGAATTGCCTTTTCTGGCAATTGCCTTCCTGGAATTGCCTTTCCTTGCCTGAGCTTGCCTGGATTTACCTTTCCTTGCCTGGAATTGCCTTGCTTGAATTGCCCTGCCTTTGCCTTGCCTTGCCTTGCCTTTTCTTGCCTTGAATTGCCTTGCTTGCCTTGCCTGAATTTTTCTTGCCTTGCTTTACCTTTCCTTGTCTGGAATATTTTTACCTGGAATTTTTTGCCTTGCCTTGCCTTGCTTTGCCTGGAATTGCCTCGCCTGGAATATCCTTGCATTGCCTTGTTTTGATTGGAATGGTTTTCCCTGGCATTTTCTTGCCTTGCCTGGAATTGCCTTGCCTTGCCTTTTCTGGATTTGTTTTCCCCGGAATTGCCTTACCTTGCTTTACCTTACTTAGAATTTCCTTGCCTGGGATGGTTTTTATTTGCCTTCTCTGGCCCTAATTGTTTTGGAATCTCCTTTCTGGCAATTGCCTTCCCTGGAATTGCCCTGCCCTTTATTGCCTAGAGTTGTCTTCCCTGAAATGGCCTCGTCTGGAATTGCCCTGCCTTGAATTGCCTGGAGTTGCCTTCCCTGGAATTGCCTTGCCTTGCCTTATGTAAAATTGATTTGCCTGGAATTGCTTTTATCCACCTTGTCTTACCTTGCCTTCCTTGGAATTGCCTTTTCTGAAATTTCCTTGCCCAGAATTGCATTGCCTTTCCTTGCCTTCTCTTGCCTTGCCTTCCCTGGAATTTCCTTGCCTGGCATTGTTTTGTTTTGCCTTGCCTTGCTTTGCCTAGAATTTTTTTTCCTGGAATTGCCTTGCATAAAATTGTCTTGCCTTGAATTTCCTGGATTTTTCTTCCCTGGAATTGCCTTTCCTTGCCTTGCTTTTTCTTGCCTGGAATTGCCCTGCCTTGCCATCCCTGGAATAGCCTTGTGTGGAATAGGTGTGTCTTTCCTTGCCTTGATTCAAATGCCTTGCCTTTCTTCACCTAGGATTGTCTTGCCTAGAATTGCCTTGCCTTGTGTTGCTTTGCTTTGCCTTGACTGGAATTGCCTTACCTAAAATTTTCTTTCCTTGCCTTAGCTGGAATTGTTTTGCCTGGAAATACCTTTCCTTTCCATGTCTTGCCCTGCCTTGCCTGGAATTGACTCTCCTTGCCTTGCGTTGCCTTGCAATTTCTAAAATTAATCTTTCTAAAATTGCCTTGCATTGCCTTGTCTTGCCTAGAAGAGCCTTTCTTGGAATTGCCCTATATTGCCTTGCTCTGCCTTGCCTGGAATTGCATTGCCTAGCATTGTGCTGCCTTTCCTTGCCTTGTCTTGCCTAGCCTAGAATTGCCTTGCCTTGCCTGAAATTTTGTTGCTTGAAATTGCCTTGCCTTGCCTAAAATTTTGTTTCTTGGAATTGCCTTGCATTGCATTGTCTTTTCTTAAATTACTTTTTCTTGCCTGAAATTGCCCTGCCTTGTTTTCCCTGGAATAGCCTTTCATGTAATTGCCTTGTCTTGTCATGTTTTGAGTGGAGTTGCCTTGTTTTGAATTTCCCTGCCTTGCCTTTCCTAACCTGTAATTGCCTCGCCTAGAATTGCCTTGTCTTGCATTGCCTTACCTTGCTTTGACTGGAATTGCTTTCCTTACACTGCCTTGCCTGGAATTGTTTTTACCTGCCTTGTCTTCCATTGACTTAGCTGAAATTTCCTTTCCAGCAATTGCCTTGCCTGGAATTGCCCTGCCTTGCATTGCCAAAAATTGCCTTGCCTTGCTTAACATTGCCTTGCCTTACCTGGAGTTTCTTTGCCTAGAATTGCATTGCCTTGTTTTACCTTGTGTTGACTGGAACTGCCATGCCTCGAATTCCCTTTTTGTGCCTTGGCTGGAAATATTTTGTCTGGAATTGCCTTGACTGCCTTGCCTGAAATTTCTTTACTTGGAACTTCCATGCCTTCTTGAAAATTTTTTGCATTGCCTTGCCTTGCCTAGCCTGGAATTGCCCTGTCTGGAATTGTCTTGCCTGGGCTTGCATTGTCTTGCCTGGAATTGCCTTGCCTAAAATTGCCTTGCATTGCCTTACCTTGCTTTGACTGGAATTGCCTTTTGCCTTGCCTTACCTTGCCTTCCTTGGAATTGCCTTTTCTGAAATTTCCTTGCCCAGAATTGCATTGCCTTTCTTGCCTTGTCTTGCCTTGCCTTCCTGGAATTTCCTTGCCTGGCATTGTTTTGTTTGCCTTGCCTTGCTTTTTCTTGCCTGAAATTTTCTTGCCTGGAATTGCCTTGCATAAAATTGTCTTGCCTTGAATTTCCTGGATTTTTCTTCCTGGAATTGCCTTTCCTTGCCTTGCTTTTTCTTGCCTGGGTGCCTGCCTTGCCTTCCTGGAATTGCCTTGCCTTGCTGGAATTGTTTTGCCTTGCCTTGCCTTGATTCAAATGCCTTGCCTTTCTTCACCTAGGATTGTCTTGCCTAGAATTGCCTTGCCTTGTGTTGCCTTGCCTTGCCTTGACTGGAATTGCCTTGCCTAAAATTTTCTTGCCTTGCCTTGCCTGGAATTGCCTTGCCTGAAATACCTTTCCTTTCCTGTCTTGCCTGCCTTGCCTGGAATTGCCTTGCCTTGCCTTGCCTGAAATTTTCTTGCCTGAAATTGCCTTGCATTGCCTTGCCTTGCCTGCCTTTCTGGAATTGCCTATATTGCCTTGCCTGCCTTGCCTGGAATTGCCTTGCCTAAAATTGCCTTGCTTGCCTTGCCTTGTCTTGCCTGCCTAAAATTGCCTTGCCTTGCCTGAATTGCCTTGTCTTGCCTTGCCTTGCCTTGCCTAAAATTTTCTTGCCTTGCCTTGCTTGCCTTGCTTTTTCTTAAATTACTTTTTCTTGCCTTGCCTGCCTTGCCTTCCTGGAATTGCCTTTTCTGAAATTGCCTTGTCTTGCCTTGCCTTTTCTGGAGTTGCCTTGTTTTGAATTTCCCTGCCTTGCCTTTCCTAACCTGTAATTGCCTCGCCTAGAATTGCCTTGCCTTGCTTGCCTTGCCTTGCTGGAATTGCCTTCCTTGCCTTGCCTTGCTTTTTCTTGCCTTGCCTTCCTTGCCTTGCCTGAAATTTCCTTTCCAGCAATTGCCTTGCCTGGAATTGCCCTGCCTTGCATTGCCAAAATTGCCTTGCCTTACCTACAATTGCCTTGCCTTACCTGGAGTTTCTTTGCCTAGAATTGCATTGCCTTGTTTTACCTTGTGTTGACTGGAATTGCCTTGCCTAAAATTGCCTTGCCTTGTCTTGCCTTGCCTGAATTGCCTTGCCTGAATTGCCTTGTCTTGCCTTGCCTGAAATTTCTTTACTTGGAACTTCCATGCCTTCTTGAAAATTTTTGCATTGCCTTGCCTTGCCTAAAATTGCCTTGCCTGGAATTGTCTTGCCTGGGCTTGCATTGTCTTGCCTGGAATTGCCTTGCCTAAAATTGCCTTGCATTGCCTTGCGTTGTCTGGAATTGTCCTGCATGGAATTGCTCTGCCTTGCCTTACTTTGAGTAAAATTGCCCTGCATGGAATTTCCCTGCCTTGTTTTGCCTTTCCTGGGTTTGCCTTTCCTTGCCTAAAACTGACTTTTCTGAAATTGCCTTGCATTTGCTTGTCTTGCCTGAGAGAGGCTTGCCTGAATGTGCCCTACATATTTTTGCCCTGCCTTGCCTGGAATTGCCTTTTTTTGCCTTTCCTTGCCTTGCCTAAAATTTTCTTGCCTGAAATGTCCTTAGCTTGCCCTGCCTTTTCTTGATTTGCATAAAATTTTTTTACATCGAATTTTTGCCTTGTTTTGCCTTGCCTTGTCTTTCATTGCCTGGAAGTGGCTTGCCTTAAATTGCCTTGCCTTGCTTTTTCTGGAGTTGTCTTCCCTGGAATAGACTTGTTTTGCCTTACCTGGAATCGCCTTGCCTGGGATTATCTTTCCCTGCCTTATCTTGCCTTAATTTTGCTGGAATTGTTTTTGTTTTTGTTTTGTTTTTGCAATTTCCTTGCCTGGAATTACTCTGCCTTGCATTGCCTGGGGTTGCCTTCCCTGGAATTGTTTTGCCTTGCCTTACCTACAATTGCCTTGCTTGGAATTGCCTTTTTTGCCTTGTATTGACTTGCCTGGAATTTCCTTAGGCTTCTGAATAACCCTGATGTGTGCATTATTAACGGAGGTTCTGAAAAATATTTCTATGAAATAGATTGCTGACTATTCTTCAGGTGTGGATTTTTCACTGAGGCTTTGAATGAGGAGCAATATGAAGTAGACTCCTGAGTATTTCCCAGGTGTGTATTATTCAATGAGGCTCTGAATGAGGGGCCATGTGAAATAGACTCCTGTCTATTCTACAGGTATGTATGATTTGCTGATATTCTCAATGTGTGGCCAAAGGAAATAGACTTCTGGCTACTCCACATGTGTACATTATTCACTAACGCACTAAAAGAATGGCCATATAAAAATGACTCCAAATTTCTCTCCAGGTATGCATTATTCAATGAGGCTCTGAATGCAGGCCATACGAAATACACTCTTGACAATTCCCCAGGTGTATATTACTCAGTGAGACTCGGATGGAGGGGCTATATGAAATAGACTTCTCACTATTCTACAGGTATAGGTTATTCAGTGAGTCTCAAAATGGGTCTTCATATTAAATAGAATGCCGACAATTCCCCACGTGTGTATCATTCAGTGCGGTGCTGAATGGACTGCCATATGATATACATTCCTGAGGACTCAACAGGTGTTCACTGTTCACCTAGGCTTTGAATGAGGAGCAATATGAAGTAGACTCCTGAGTATTTCCCAGGTGTGTATAATTCACTAAGCCTCTGAATGATTGGCCTGAAGAAATAAACTCCTGGCTATTACCCAAGTGTGTATTATTCAATGAGGCTTAAAATGAGTGGCCATATGAAATAGACCTCTCAATACTCCACAGGGGTGAGTTATTCAGTGAGACTGAAAGAGTGGGCATATAAATTAGACTCCTGACTATTCCTCAAGTGTGCATTATTCACTGAGGATTTGTGTTGGAAACTGAACGCAAGCCTGGGAGTCTCATCCAGTGAGAGGGTTCCAAATCTGGGAAAGAGCGTGTGCAGAAGAAAGAAGACAGAGAAGCAGGGTCTGGAGCACTGAATAGGCAGTGTGCAAACAGCAATTTTATTTGTGCAGTAGGTTCCATTATATACTTTTTTACTTAATGTTGTTTACATCAGATCAAAGCATTTCTCAAATAACAAAAGAAACAGAAAGCAATTCTGGGGAACTAGTAAAAGAAACAGACACTGATTTAAAAAGTCAAGGGAGAAGTAGGTGATTCTGATTATCAATATTATCAGAACAACCAGTAACTCAGATAACAATATTCAACTATCTAGAAATCACAAGCTCAGCAGTAAATCATGCATCTGTAAAAGACAAGGGCCGCAGGGGAGGTTACCAGGCTGAAACAATGCCTGCTAAACAAAGTCATAAAACAGGTTTAGATTACGAGCCAGAACACTATACCCAGTTAAATCACTTCAGGGTTCACTTAGCCATTATCTCCTTGACCAGAAAGGCTGTATATAGTGACCTGCTTAGTCACGATCCTCTCAATTCCTTCTTTCCCATAGCTCGACAGCCTCCAGCCAGGGAGAGTGTGTAAAAAATAAAGCTCACCTAATGGCGGAGGCCACGTTGTTAGCCTCTAACAGGGGCGATTCCCACAGCTCTGAATGTGTGGCCATTGAAAATAGAATCCTCACTGTTCCCTATGTGTGCATTTTTCACTGAGTTTCTGAATGAGTGGCCATTCTAAATAAACTCCTGACAATTCCTCAAACTTTCACTACTTGGAGAGGCTGTAAATGAGGGGTAATGTTAAAAAGACCCCTCAGTATTTCCCTGGGGTGTATTATTTATGGAGGCACTGAAAGAGTGTTTCTATCAGACTCCTCAATACTCTCAAGGTTTGCATTATTCAGTTTAGCTCTCAATGCTGGTCGCATAAAATAGAATCCCGATTATTCCCAAGTGTGTGTCATTCACTGAGACTCTGAATGAGTGGATATATGAAATCGACCCTTGGCTATTCCTCAGGTGTTTATTATTCACTGAGGCTTTGAATGAAGGGTCATTTGAGATAAAATCCTCAGTACTACTCAGCCGTGCATAATTCACTGAGGCTCTGAATGAGTGGCTATATAAAATAGTCTCCTGACTATTCCACAAGTGTGTACCATTCAGTGAGGCTCTGGAGGAGTGGGCATATAAAACAAAATCCTCACTATTTCCCAGGTGTGCATTATTCAGTGAGGCTCTGAATGAGAGGCCTATGTAATAGACTCCTGAGTATTCCCTAGGTGTGTATTATTCACTGAGGCTCTGAATGAGTGGCCAGATGAAATAGATTGCTGAGTAGGCCCCAGGTATGGTATGCATTATTTAGTAAGGCGTTGAATCAGTGGTAATATGAAATACACACCTAAATATCCCTGAGGTGCTTATTATTCAGAGTGGCTTTGAATGAGTAGCTATATCAATTAGTCTCCTGACTATTCCACAGGAGTGCATTATTCAGTGAAGCTCTGAGTGAGAGGCCAGATGAAATTGACTCCTGATCCTTCCCCAGTTGTGTATAATTCACTGAGCCTCTTAGTGTGTGCTTAATTGAAATACACTCCTGACTATTCTCCAGGTGTGTCTTATTCACTGAGGTTCTGTATGAGTTGCCATGTGAAATAGACTCCTGACAATACTCCAAGTGTGCACTATTCCCTGGGAGTCTCAGTGATTGGCTATAAGAAACAGATTCCTGACTCTCCCCAATGTGTGTATTATTCAGGGAGGCTCTAAAAAGCGTCCATATGAAATAGACTTCTGAGTATTTCCAAGGTGTGCATTACTCACAGAGTTTCTAAATAAGTGGCAATATATAAAGGATTCCTGAATCTTCCACAGGTGTGTATTCTTCACTCAGCCTCTGAATGAGGGGCCTTAGGAAATCGACTCATGACTATGCCACAGCTGTGTATTATTCACTGATGTTCTGAATGTGTGACTAAAGCAAATAGACACCTGGCCACTCCATAGGTGTGCATTCTTTACTGATGCTCTGAATCAATGGCCATATGAAAGAGACTTCAAATTTTTCTTCAGGTATACATTATTCAATGAGGCTCTGAAGGAGGGACAATAAGAAATTTAATCGTTACAATTCCACATGTGTTAATTTTTGTGTTAGACTCAAAAAGGTGGTCAATAGAAAATAGACTGGTCAGGATTCTAAGGCATACATAATTCAGCGAGGTTCATAATGGGTGTTCATATTAAATAGAATCCTGACTATTCCCCACTTGTGTATCATTCAGTGAAGTGCTCAATGTGTGGCCATATAAAATAAAATCCTGAGTATTTAACAGGTGTGCATTGTTCAGTGAGGCTCTGAATGAGATGGCCTATGTAAAAGACTCCTGAATATTCCCTAGGTGTGTATTATTCACTGAGGCTCTGAAGGCGTGTTCATATGACATAGACTCCTGATTAATGTCCGGGTGTGCATTATTCAATGAGGCTCTCAATCAGTGGTCATATGAAATAGAATCCTGCCTATTTCCTAGATGTGCATCATTCAGTAATTCTCTCATTGAGTGGCCATATGGTATGGACTCTGACAATTCCCCAGGTGTGTATCATTCAGTGCGTTTCTAAATGAGTGTCCATATGAAATAGACTCCCTACTATAGCCTCTTGAGTATTCCTCAGGTGTGAATTTTCAACTGAGGTACTGGGTGAATGGTCATATCAAATAAATTCCAGACTATTCCCCAGGTGTGCATTATTCAGTGAGTCTCTGAATAAGTGCCTATATGAAATAGACACCTGAGTATTCCCCAGGTATATATGATTCTTCACTGAGGCTCTGAATGAGTGGCCATGTGAAATACACTCCTGACTTTCCCCCAGATGTATATTTTTCAGTGAGGCTTTGAACGTGTTGCTATATGAAATGAACTTCTGATTATTTTACAGGTGTTCCTTATTCAGTGAGGCTGTGAATGAGAGGCCATATGTAATAGCTTCCTGAGTATTCCCAAGGTGTGAATTATTCAATGAGGCTCTGAAAGTTTGGCCATATGAAATAGTTTCCTGACTAGTCCACAGGTGTGTATTATTTAATGAGGCTTTGAGTTAGTTACCATATGAAATAGACTCCTGACTATTCCTCAGGTGTGTATTATTGACTGATACTCTGAGTAAGTGGGTATATGGAATAGACTACTATTTCAAAGTTGTGCATTACTCACTCAGGCTTTGATTTTGTGGCCATATAAAATAGACTAGTGTCTATTCCCCAGGTGTGCATTATTCACTTAGGCTGTAAATGAGTGGCTATATAAGGTAGACTCCTAACTCTTCCCCATTTGTGTATTACTCAGTGAGGCTCGGCATAAGTGGTCATATGAAATAAAATGCTGACTATCCCCTATGTTTGTATTATTCAGTGAATCTCTGAGGAGTCACTATATGAAATAGACTGCTGAGTACTGTACATTTGTGCATTATTCACTGAGCATACGAGTGAATGGTTATATGAAAGGCAATCCTGACTATTCCACAAGTGTGCATTATTCACTGAGGCTCTGAATGATTGTTGATATGACATAGCCTCCTAATTATTGCACAGGTGTGCATTATTCAGTGAGGCTCTTAATTAATGGTCAAATGAAATGGAATCCTATTTCCCAGGTGTGCATTATTAAGTAATGCTCTGATTGAGTGGCCATATGACATAGACTCTGACTATTCCCCAGGTGTGTATCATTCAGTGAGTTTTTGAATAAGTGGCCACATTAAATAGACTCCTGACTATTCCCCAGTTGTGTATTACTTACTAAGGGTATGGATGAGTGGCTATATAAGATAGCCTCCTGACTATTCCTCAGGTGTGCATTTTCCACGAGGCACTGAACGAACCATCATATCAAATGGTCTCCAGATTTTTTTCGCAGGTATGCATTATTTCAGGAGTCTCTGAATGAGTGTCTATATGAAATAGACTCCTGAGAATTCCCCAGGTATGTATGATTCACTGAGGCTCTGAATGAGTGACCATGTGAAATACACTCCTAACTTTTCCTTACATGTGTATTATTCAATGAGGCTCTGAATAAGTGGCCCTAGGAAAGAGACTACTGAATACTCCCAGGAGTGCATTTTATTTTGAGCTCTGAAAGAGTGGCTTTATGAAATAGAATCCTGACTTTCCCCCAGGTGGGTATTATTCAGTGAGGCTCTGAATGTGTAGCTATGTGAAATAGACTTCTGACTACTCTACAACTGTTCATTATTCAGTGAAGCTCTGAATGAGGGGCCATATGAAATAGTGTCCCGAGTATTTCCTGGTATGCATTATTCAATGAGGCTGAAAGTTTGTCCATATGAAATAGTCTCCTGACTATTTCACAGGTGTCTATTACTTAATGAGGTTTTGAGATAGTGAAAATCTGAAATAGATTCCTGACTATTCCTCAGGTGTGCATTATTGACTGAGGCTCTGATAAAGTTGACATATGGAATAGACTCTCCACTATTCTGAAGTGCATTACACACTCAGGCTCTGATTTTGTGGCCATATAAGAAAGGCTAGTGTCTATTCCACAGGTGTGCATTATTTACTGAGGTTGTGAAAGTTTGGCCATATTAAATAGCCTCCTCACCATTCCACAGGTGTGTAGTATTTAAGGAGGCTTTGAGTTAGTGACCATATGAAATAGATTCCTATTTCCCAGGTGTGTATTATTGACTGAGACTCTGATTAAGTGGGCAATTGAATAGACTCCTCACTATTCCGAAGTTGTGCATTACTCACTCAGGCTTTGATTTTGTGGCCATATAAAATAGACTAGTGTCTATTCCCCAGATGTGCATTATTCACTGAGGCTCTAAATGAGTGGCTATATGAAGCAGACTCTTAACTCTTCCCCAGGTGTGTATTAGTGAATGAAGCTCTGAATAAGTGGGCATAAGAAAGAGACTCCTGACTATTCCCCAGGTGTGCATTATTAACAGAGACTTTGAATGTGTAGCCATTTAAGGTAGACTGTTGACTATTTCTCAGGGGTGTATTATTCACTGAAGCCCTGAACAAGGAGCTATATGAAAGAGATTTCTGACTATTATAGATACATATATTATTCACTGAAACACTGAAAGAGTTGCCATATGAAATAGACTCCATTTTACCCCACAGGTGTGAGTTACTAATTGATTCTCTAAATGAATCACCATATGAAATAGACTAGTGATTATTCCCCACATGTGCATTATTCAAAGAGCTTCTGTATGAGTGTCCATATCAAATAGACTCCTGACTATCACTCAGGTGTAAATCATGCAGGGAGGTGTGTAATTTGTGGCTACCTTAACTAGGGTCCTGAATACTCCACAAGTGTTCATTATTCACTGAATATCTGAATGAGAGGCTATATGAAATAGAATCCTGACTATTGCTCCATTGTGCATTATTCAGTAAGAGTCTGAATGAATGGTCATGTGGAATAGAATCCTGACAATTTCCCATGTGTGTATTATTCAGTGAGATACTGAATCAGTGGTCATATAAAAGAGGCTCCTGACTATTACCTTGGTGTGCTTTATTCACTGAGGCTCTGAGTGGCCATATAAAATAGACTCCTAATATTCACTGAGTATTCCTCATGTGTTTATTACTCATTGATTATCTGAGTGGCCACATGAAATAGCCTCCTGACTGGGGGGATTGTGGGTAGATGGCGCTGGAGGACCAACTCAGGATTGCAGCTCCCAGTGAAATCACAGAGGGTGAGTGGATGGTGCATTTCCAGACGGATATTTACTGCACACAGACCAGGAGATTTCCAGGTGTAGTGGCCCTATGAGCCTCCAGCCCGGCAGTTTGAGCCAGAGCGGCTGTTTGGGCCAGTGCTGCAGTGCAGCAGTGCTTCGTATAAAATACATCGGTTTGGGTACTCTATTAAACCAGCAGTTGGAGATTTTGGAAGGCAGATTAGCATATTTATCTGATTAAACCGGACATAAATGGAAAGCCAGGCCAGGAGATTCCCAGGCAGCAACACTGTTTGAGCTGGTGCAGTGAGTTGCTGCACAGAAAATCACACAGATCCTGGCGCCCTAGCAGCAGGCGATGGGGACACCTGGGAGAGAGTCAACGATTCAATTAAAAAAAAAAACGAAAAATGGGCTCTGAGGCAGGGATCCAGGTGATCAGGCCTGGCGGGTCCCACCACCACCACAACAACAACAAAAAACAGCAATTGGAAACACTCAGGGTTTAGAGTTTCACAGAAAGCACAGCTGAACCCAGGAGAGTGCAGCTCTGTGGGGGAGGGGTGCCCTCTACTACCCAGACATGCGACCCTTATGGAGCTACTCTGCCAGTGCTGATGCAGCCTGCCATTCCTGAGGCAACCCACCACAACACAGAGAGTCCGCTGATACATAGGTGGGACCCCATCGCCATCACAGTTCTAACCACACCCACATAAGCAGGACTACAGGGAATTACACATGGCAGCATGGTGAAACCCACAGCAGCAGGGAGGAGCATGTGGAAACAGGGTAAAGCCCATGGCAACAGGGCAAAGCCCATGGCAGCTCAGCATAGCAACTACAGGCAGGCAGTGACTAGATTGCCTCCTATCTGGGCAGGAAAGTGCAATGGATAAATAAATAAGCCCTAACTCCCAGGGACAGAGCACCTGAGGAATAAAAGGGAGGATTTATGAGTTCTGCTGCAGAAGACTTAAACTTACCTACCTAGCAGCACTGAAAGAACAATGGCACTCACAGCTCAGCAGTGAGTTTCTATATAGTACAGACTGTCTCCTCAAGCAGCTCCCTGAACCCCGTATATCCAAAGAGTCACCTCACAAAAGACTGATCAGACAGACATTTGGTGGGTATCATTCAGGGTCAAAGATAGCAGAAGAAGAATCTGGTAGCAACCCTCACAATTCCGCAGCTGCTATAGGAGTTCCCCAGGCAAGCAAGACTTGCAGTGGACCTCAGCAGTCTTACAGCAGAGGGGCCAGTTAGAAGGAAAACTAAGAAACAGAAATACTTCATCATCAACAATCTAGACGTCCACTCAGAGAAGAAATCAGAAAATCAGCAACTACTCAGACAACAGGTGAATGAATCCTTAAAAATGGAGAAAAACCAGCGCAAAAAAAGGAAAACACACGAAACCAGAACACCTCACCTCCTACAAGAGACTACAACTATTCACCAGCAAGGTAACAAAGCAGGACAGAGAATGAGTGTGAGGAAATGACAGAATCAGACTTCAGAAAGTGGGTAATGAGAAATTTCCGTGAGCTAAAAGAACATGTTCAAACTTAATGCAAAGAAACTAACAACCATGAAAAAAAGATTTAAGAAAATGGTAACAAGAATGGAAAACTTAGAGAGGAATATGGGTGAATTGAAGAACCTGTAAAACACAACACAAGAACTTCACGAAGCATGCACAAGCTTCAAGAGCTGAATTGACCAAGCAGAAGAAAGGATCTCAGAAGTTGAAGATCAAATCAATGAAATAAAATGAGAAACCAAGATTAGAGTAAAAAGCACAAAAATGAATGAACAAAGTCTCCAAAAAATGTAGGACTATGTGAAGAGACCTAATCTATGTCTGATAGGTGTACCTGAATGTGACGATGAGAATGACTCCAAGCTGAAAAATATTTATAAACTCATATAATATTCTCATATTATATATTGAGAATATTAATATATATTATATTATATTGTATATATTATATTATATTATATTATAAACTCATATTATATATTTACTGAGTTTGCTGTGCATGGCCTTGCCTTGCCTGGATGTGCCTTGTCTGGATTTTCTTTACCTTGCCTTGCCTGGATTGCAATTCCATTTTTTTTTCCTTTCAGGCAAGGAAAATTTTCCCAACCTAGTAAGGCAGGCCAATATTCAAGTCCAGGAAATACAGAGAACACCACAAAGATATTCCAAAAGAAGAGCAACACCAAGGCACATAATTGTCAGATTCACCAGGGTTGAAATGAAGGAGAAAATGCAAAGGGCAGCCAGAGAGAAAGGTCGGGTCACTCACAAAGCAAAGCCCATCAGACTCACAGAAGATCTCTTGGCAGAAACCCTACAAGCCAGAAGAGAGTGAGGGAAAATATTCAACATCCTTAAAGAAAAGAACTTTCAACCCAGAATTTTATATCCAGCCAAACTGATCTTCATAAGTGAAGAAAAAATACAATCCTTTGCGATTGTACTCAGAGATTTTGTCATGACCTGAATGTGACGATGGGAATGACTCCAAGCTGGAAAATACTTTTCAGAATATTTTCCAGGAAAATTTTCCCAACCTAGTAAGACAGGCCAATATTCAATTCCAGGAAATACAGAGAACAACACAAAGATATTCAAAAAGAAGAGCAACACCAAGGCACATAATCGTCAGATTCACCAGGGTTGAAATGAAGGAGAAAATGCAAAGGAGAGCCAGAGAGAAAGGTCGGGTCACTCACAAAGCGAAGCCCATCAGACTCACAGCAGATCTCTCAGCAGAAATCCTACAAGCCAGAAGAGAGTGGCTTCAGTCATTCTCATTGTCACATTCAAGCAAGTACTCAGAAATTTTGTCACCACCAGGCCTGCATTACAAGAGCTCCTGAAAGAGGCACTACACATAGAAAGGAACAACCAGTACCAGCTACTCCAAAAACATACCGAAGGCCAAAGAGCATCAACAAAATGAAAAATCTGCATCAACTAACAAGTAAAACAGCCAGCTAGATAACAATATTAACCCGGAGGATTTCCAAGATGGTGCGGTAGGAACAACTCAGGATTGCAAGTCTCAGTGAAGGCACAGAGGGTGAGTCCAAGCCGCATTTTCAGACGGATCTTTGTTGCCCACAGAATGGGGAAATTCCCAGGTGTAAGAGAGACACAGGACACCAGCACAGCCCTTTTGGCTTGCGTGGCCATTTCAGCCAGCACCCCAGTGAAGTGGCACCATGCACAAAACTCACTGGTCTGGGCGCCCTGTTAAACTGGCAATCTGAGATTTGGGAGGGCAGATTAACATATCCGTCTGATTAAACGGGACTTGGACAGTGAGCCATACCAGGACATTCCTTGGAAGCGTGATTTGAGCCAGTGCAGTGGGTTGCTGCATGGGAAATCCTGCAGATCCCAGTGCCCTATCAGCAGGAGACTAAAACACCTGTGAGAGAGTCAATGGTTCAACTTAAAAAAGAGAGAAAAAAAAGTATTTGAGGCAGGGAGCCATGTGATCAGGCTCGGCGGGTTCCACCACAACAGGGACAAATTAAACAGCGATTCAAAAGGCTCGAGGTTGAGAGTTTCACTGAGGGCTCAGCTGAATCCATGATGGTGTAGCTTGGTGGGGGAGGGGCGTTTGAAACTACTGTCTCATTCCACCCCAACTGAGGTACACTCCCATTACTGAAGCAGCCTGCCATTGCCAAGGCAACCCACCATAACAGAGAGACTTCACCAAAAGGGTGGAGCCCACGACAGTAGGGTGGAGCCCCACAGCAGCAGGGAGGACCCTGTGGTAGCAGGGTGGAGCCTCAGAAGGCAAATAGTAACTAGACTGCCTCCTAGCTGGGCAGGACAGTGCAATGGACACTGATAAAGACAGCCCTAACTCTCTGTAACAGAACATCTGAGGGAAGAAAAGGAGATTTTATAAGTTCTGCTGCAACAGACCTAAACACACCTGCCTAACAGCCATGAATGAACAACGGTGCTTACAGCTCAACACTTGAGTTCCTATAAAGTACAGACCGTCTCCTCACGCAGCTCCCTGACCCCTGTATATCCAAAGTGTCACCTCAAAAAAGGACTAATCAGACTGACATTTGGCGGGCATCATTCTGAGACAAAGATAGCAGAAGAAGAAACTGGTATCATCCCTCACAGTTCCACAGCTACTACAGGTGTACCTTAGACAAGCAGGGCCTGGAGTGGACCTCAACAGTCATACAGCAGAGGGGCTAGACAGTTAGAAGAAAAACTAAGTAAAAAAAATACTTCATCATCAACAATCTGGGTGTCCACTCAGAGACCCAATCAAAAAGTCAGCCACTACTCAGAGGACAGGTGGATAAATCCACAAAGATGGGAAGAAACCAGCGCAAAAAGGAGGAAAACACCTGAAAACAAAACATCTCACCTCCTACAAAGGACCAAAACTCCTCAACAGCAAGGGAACAAAGCTGGACAGAGAATAAGTGTGAAGAAACGACAAAATCAGAATTCAAAAAATGGACAATGAGAAACTTCAGTGAGCTAAAAGAATACGTTCTAAATCAATGCAAAGAAACTAAGAACCTTGAAAAAAGATTTGAAAAAAGATTCGAGAAAATGATAACAAGAATGGACAACTTAGAGAGGAATATGAGTGAATTGAAGGACCTGAAAAACACAACATGAGGACTTCGTGAAGCATGCACAAGTTTCAACAGCCGAATTGACCAAGCAGAAGGAAGACTATCAAAAGTCGAAGATCAACTCAATGAAATAAAACGAGAAACCAAGATTAGAAAAGAAGTGCAAAAAGGAATAAACAAAATCTTCAAGAAATGTGGGACTATGTGAAGAGACCTAACCTACGTTTGATAGGTGTACCAGAATGTAATGAAGAGTATAAATCAAAGCTGAAAAATACTCTTCAGGATATTATCCAGGAAAATTTCCCCAACCTAGCAAGGCAGAACAATACTCAAGTTCAGGAAATAAAGAGAACACCACAAAGATATTCCACAACAAGAGCAACCCAAAGGCACATAATCGTCAGATTCACCAGGGTTGAAATGAAGGAGAAAATACAAAGGGCAGCCAGAGAGAAAGGTCGGGTCACCCACAAAGGGAAGCCCATCAGACTCACAGCAGATCTCTCGGTAGAAACTCTACAAGCCAGAAGAGAGTGGGGGCCAATATTCAACATCTGTAAATGAAGAAACTTTCAACCCAGAAGTTTATATCCAGCCAAACTAAGCTTCATAAGTGTAGGAAGAATAAAATCTTTTGCCAACAAGCAAGTACTCAGAGATTTTGTCACCACCAGGCCTGCTTTACAAGAGCTCCTGAAAAAAGCAGTAAATATAGAAAGGAACAACCAGTACCAGAAATTCTAAAAACATATAAAATGCTAAAGAGCATCAAAAAAATAAACAATCTGCATCAAATAACGAGCAAAACAGACAGCTAGCATCAAAATGGCAGTAGCAAATTCACACATAACAATATTAACCCTAAATATAAATGGGATAAATGCACCAATCAAAAGACACAGACTGGGAAATTATATAAAAAACCAAAACCCATCTCTGTGCTGTATCCAGGAAACCCATCTCACATGCAAGGATACACAAAGGCACAAAATAAACAGATGGAAAAAGATTTACCAAGCAAATAGAGAGCAAAAAGATAGCAGGAGTTGCAATTCTCATCTCTGATAAAATACACTTTAAAGCAACATAGATCAAAAGAGACAAAGAAGGTCATTACATAATGAAAAAAGATTCATACAACAAGAAGAGCTAACAATCCTAAATATATATGGACCCAATCCAGAATCACCCAGATATATAAGGCAAGTTTTTAACGACTTACAAAAAGACTTAGACTCCCACACAATAATACTGAGATACTTTAACATTCCACTGTCAATATTAGACAGATCAACCAGACAGAAAATTAACAAGATTATTGAGGGCTTGAACTCAGACATGGCACAAGCAAACGAGATAGACATTTACAGAACTCTCCACCCCAAATCCACAGAATATACATTCTTCTCAGCACCACATCACACCTACTCCAAAATTGACCACATAATTGGAAGTAAAACACTCCTCAGCAAATGCAAAACAACTGAAATCATAACAAACAGTCTCTCAGACCATGGTGCAATCAAGTTAGAACTCAGAATTCAGAAAATAACTCAGAAACATACAGCTTCATGGAAACTGAACAACTGACTCTTGAATGTTGTCTGGATAAACAATGAAATAAAGGCAAAAATAAAAAAGTTCTTTGAAACCAATGACAACGAAGACACAACATACCAGAATCTCTGGGACACATTTAAACAGTCTGCAGAAAAAAATATATACCAATAAGTGCCCAAATGAGAAAAGTGGGGAGATCCACAATTGACACCCTATTGTCAAAATTGAAAGAGATAGAGGAGCAAGATGCAAAAACTCAAAACCTAGCAGAAGACAAGAAATAACTAAGATCAGAACAAAACTGAAGAAGATAGAGATACAAAAACCTTCAAAAAATCAATAAATTCAAGAGATGTTTTTTTGAAAACTTTAACAAAATAGAAAGACAACTAGCCAGACTGATAAAAAAGGAAAGAGAGAATAACCAAACAGATACAATAAAAAAAGATAAAGAGAAAATCACCACAAATTCCACAGAAATTTAAACCATCATCAGAGAATACTACAAACAACTCTATGCACATAAACTAGTAAACCTGGAAGAAATAAATTCCTAGACTCTTGTGTCTTCCCAAGCCTAAACCAGGAGGAACCCGAAACTATAAATAGACCAATTACAATGTCTGAAGTTGAGGCAGCAATTAAGAGCCTACCACACAAAAAGCCCAGGTCCAGATGGGTTCACAGCCGAATTCTACCAGACACACAAAGAGGATCTGGTACCATTCCTTCTGAAACTATTCCAAATAATCCAAAAGAGAACCCTTCCCAAATCATTTTATGAGACCAACATCATCCTGATACCAAAACCGGCAGAGACTCAACAAGAAAAAGAAAACTTCAGGCCAATATCCATGATGAACATAGATGCAAAAATCTTCAATAAAATACTGGCAAACCGATTGCAACAGCACATTAAAAACTTATCCATCATGATCAAGTAGGATTCATCCGGGGATGCAAGGCTGGTTCAACATATGCAAGTCTATAAATGTAATTCACCACATAAACAGAACCAAAAACAAAAACCACATGATTATCTCAATTGACACAGAAGGCATTTGACAAAATTCAACAGCCCTTTATGCTAAAACCCTCAATAAACTTGGTATTGATGGAACATATCTCAAAGTAATAAAAGCTATTTATGACAAACCAACAGCCAATATCATACTGAATGGGCAAAAACTGGAAGCATTCCTTTGAAATCTGGCACTAGACAAGGATGCCCTCTCTCACCACTCCTATTCAACATAGTACTGGAAGTTCTAGCCAGAGCAATCAGGCAAGAAAAAGAAATAAAGGGTATTCAAATAGGAAAGGTGGAAGCCAAATTGTCTCTATTTGCAGACGACATGATAGTATACCTAGAAGACCCCATCACCTCAGCCCAAAACTCCTGAAACTGATAAGCAACTTCAGCAAAGTCTCAGGATATAAAATCAATGTGCAAAAATCACAAGCATTCCTATACACCAATAACAGACTTAAAGAGAACCAAATCAAGAACGAACTGCCATTCATAATTGCTACAAAGAGAATAAAATACCTAGGAATACAACTCACAAGGAACATAAGGGACCTCTTCAAGGAAAACTACAAACCACTGCTCAACAAAATAAGAGGACACAAACAGATGGAGAAACATTCCATGTTCATGGTTAGGAAGAATCAATATCGTGAAAATGGCTATACTGCCCAAAGTAATTTACAATCAATGCTATCCCCATCAAGCTACCATTGAATTTCTTCACAGAACTGGAAAAAACCACCATGAACTTCATATGGAACCAAAAGAGCCCATAGCCAAGTCAATTCTAAGCAAAAGAACACAGCAGGAGGCATCACACTACCAGACTTCAAACTATACTACAAGGCTACAGTAATCAAAACAGCATGGTACTGGTACCAAAACAGAGATATAGACCAATGGAACAGAACAGAGGCATCGGAGGCAACACAACATATCTACAACCATATAATCTTTGATAAACCAGACAAAACAAGCAATGGGGAAAGGATTCCTGTTTAATAAATGGTGTTGGGAAAACTAGCCATGTGCAGAAAGCAGAAACTGGACCCTTCCTGACACCTTACACTAAAATTAACTCCAGATGGATTAAAGACTTAAACATAAGACCTGGCACCATAAAACCCTAGAAGAAAATCTAGGCAAAACCATTCAGGACGAAGACACAACATACCAGAATCTCTGGGACACATTTAAAGCAGTCTGAGAAAATATATAGCAATAAGTGCCCACATGAGAAAGTGGAGATCCAAAATTGACACCCTATCATCAAAATTGAAAGAGCTAGAGGAGCAAGATCAAAAACTCAAAACCTAGCAGAAGACAAGAAATAACTAAGATCAGAGCAGAACTGAAGAGATAGAGACACAAAAACCCTTCAAAAATCAATAAATCCAAGAGCTGGTTTTTGAAAAGATCAACAAAATAGACAGACCACTAGCCAGACTGATAAAAAGAAAGAGAACAACCAAATAGATGCAATAAAAAGCGATAAAGGAAATCACCACAGATTCCACAGAAATTCAAACCATCATCAGAGAATACTACAAACAACTCTATGCACATAAACTAGTAAACCAGGAAGAAATGGATAAATTCCTGGACACCTGTGTCCTCCCAAGCCTAAACCAGGAGGAAGCCAAACTATGAATAGACCAATAACAAGGTCTGAAGTTGAGGCAGCAATTAGAGCCTACCACACAAAAAGCCCAGGTCCAGATGGGTTCACAGCCGAATTCTACCAGACACACAAAGGGCTGGTACCATTCCTTCTGAAACTATTCCAAATAATCCAAAAGAACCCTTCCCAAATCATTTTATGAGACCAACATCATCCTGATACCAAAACCGGCAGAGACTCAACAAGAAAAAAAACTTCAGGCCAATATCCATGATGAACATAGATGCAAAATCTTCAATAAAATACTGGCAAACCGATTGCAACAGCACATTAAAAACTTATCCATCATGATCAAGTAGGATTCATCCGGGATGCAAGGCTGGTTCAACATATGCAAGTCTATAAATGTAATTCACCACATAAACAGAACCAAAAACAAAAACCACATGATTATCTCAATTGATGCAGAGAAGGCATTTGACAAAATTCAACAGCCCTTTATGCTAAAACCCTCAATAAACTCGGTATTGATGGAACATATCTCAAAGTAATAAAAGCTATTTATGACAAACCAACAGCCAATATCATACTTAATGGGCAAAAACTGGAAGCATTCCTTTGAAATCTGGCACTAGAACAAGGATGCCTCTCTCACCACTCCTATTCAACATAGTACTGGAAGTTCTAGCCAGAGCAATCAGGCAAGAAAAAGAAATAAAGGGTATTCAAATAGGAAAGGTGGAAGCCAAATTGTCTCTATTTGCAGATGACATGATAGTATACCTAGAAGACCCCATCACCTCAGCCCAAAACTCCTGAAACTGATAAGCAACTTCAGCAAAGTCTCAGGATATAAAATCAATGTGCAAAAATCACAAGCATTCCTATACACCAATAACAGACTTAAAGAGAACCAAATCAAGAACGAACTGCCATTCACAATTGCTACAAAGAGAATAAAATACCTAGGAATACAACTTACAAGGAAGCGTAGGGACCTCTTCAAGGAAAACTACAAACCACTGCTCAATGAAATAAGAGGACACAAACAGATGGAGAAACATTCCATGTTCATGGTTAGGAAGAATCAATATCATGAAAATGGCTATACTGCCCAAAGTAATTTACAGAATCAATGCTATCCCCATCAAGCTACCATTGAATTTCTTCACAGAACTGGAAAAAACCACCATGAACTTCATATGGAACCAAAAGAGAGCCCATAGTCAAGTCAATTCTAAGCAAAAGAACACAGCAGGAGGCATCACACTACCAGACTTCAAACTATACTACAAGGCTACAGTAATCAAAACAGCATGGTACTGGTACCAAAACAGAGATATAGACCAATGGAACAGAACAGAGGCATCAGAGGCAACACAACATATCTACAACCATATAATCTTTGATAAACCAGACAAAAACAAGCAATGGGAAAGGATTCCCTGTTTAATAAATGGTGTTGGGAAAACTGGCAAGCCATGTGCAGAAAGCAGAAACTGGACCCCTTCCTGACACCTTACACTAAAATTAACTCCAGATGGATTAAAGACTTAAACATAAGACCTGGCACCATAAAACCCTAGAAGAAAATCTAGGCAAAACCATTCAGGACATAGGAGTAGGCAAGGACTTCATGACAAAACACCAAAAGCATTGGCAACAAAAGCCAAAATAGACAAATGGGACCTAATCAAACTCCACAGCTTCTGCATGGCAAAGAAACAGTCACTAGAGTGAATCGGCAACCAACAGAATGGAAAAAATCTTTCAGTTTACCCATCTGACAAAGGGCTGATATCAGGAATTTACAAAAACTCAAACAGATTTACAGGAAAAAAAACAAACAAGCCATTCAAAAATGGGCAAAGGATATGAACAGACACTTTACAAAAGAAGACATACATGAGGCCAACAAACACATGAAAAATGCTCATCATCACTGGTCATTAGAGATGCAAATCAAAACTACATTGAGATACCATCTCACGCCAGTTAGAATGGCGATCATTAAAAATCTGGAGACAACAGATGCTGGAGAGGATGTGAGAAATAGAACACTTTTACACTGTTGGTGGGAGTGTAAATTAGTTCAACCATTGTGGAAGACAGTGTGGCGATTCCTCAAGGACCTAGAAATAGAAATTCCATTTGACCTAGCACCATAAAACCCTAGAAGAAAATCTAGGCAAAACCATTCAGGACATAGGAGTAGGCAAGGACTTCATGACCAAAACACCAAAAGCATTGGCAACAAAAGCCAAAATAGACAAATGGGACCTAATCAAACTCCACAGCTTCTGCATGGCAAAGAAACAGTCACTAGAGTGAATCGGCAACCAACAGAATGGGAAAAAATCTTTGCAGTTTACCCATCTGACAAAGGGCTGATATCCAGAATTTACAAAGAACTCAAACAGATTTACAGGAAAAAAAAACAAGCCCATTCAAAAATGGGCAAAGGATATGAACAGACACTTTACAAAAGAAGACATACATGAGGCCAACAAACATATGAAAAATGCTCATCATCACTGGTCATTAGAGATGCAAATCAAAACCACATTGAGATACCATCTCACCAGTTAGAATGGCGATCATTAAAAATCTGGAGACAACAGATGCTGGAGAGGATGTGGAGAAATAGGAACACTCTTACACTGTTGGTGGGAGTGTAAATTAGTTCAACCATTGTGGAAGACAGTGTGGCGATTCCTCAAGGACCTAGAAATAGAAATTCCATTTGACCCAGCAATCCCATTACTGGGTATATATCAAGGACTATAAATCATTCTACTATAAGGACACATGCACAGGAATGTTCATTGCAGCACTGTTTACAATAGCAAAGATGCAAAACCAAAAAAAGTGCCCACGATGATAGAATGGACTGACAAAATGTAGCATATATACACCATGGAATATTATGCAGCAATCAAAAAAGATGAGTTTGTGTTTTTGTAAGGACATGGATGAATCTGGAGAAGATCATTCTCAGCAAACTGACACAAGAACAGAAAATGAAATACCACATATTCTCACTAACAGGCGGGTGAGAATATATGAGAACACATGGACACAGGGAAGGGGGTATTACACACTGGAGTCTATTAGGGGGAACAGAAGAGGGACAGCATGGGGGAGAGCTGGGGAGAGATACCCTGGTGAAAAATGCCAAATGTCGGTGAAGGAGAGGAAGGCAGAAAAACCCACTTCCATGTGTTTACCTATGCAACTATATTGCAGGTTCTGTACATGTACTCCAAAACCTAAAATGCAATAAAAATAAAAATAAAAATAAAAATAAAAATAAAAATAAACAATATTAACTCTAAATGTAACTGGGGTAAATGCACCAATCAAAAGACACAGACTGGCAAATTGGATAAAAATCTAAAACCCATCAGTGTGCTGTATCCAGGAAACCAATCTCATATGCAACAATACAAAAAGGCTCAGAATAAACGGATGGAGGAAGATTTACCAAGCAATTGGAGAGCAAAAAAAGCAGAAGTTGCAGTTTTTGTATCTGATAAAATAAACTTCAAAGCAACGAAGATCAAAAGAGACAAAGAAAAACATTACATAGTGATAAGAGAATCGATACAAAAAGAAGAGCTAAGAATCCTAAATATATATGGACCCAATACAGGAGCACCCAGATGTATAAGGCATGTTCTGAATGACTTACAAAGAGACATAGACTCCCACACAATAACAGTGGGAGACTTTAACTTTCCACTTTCAATATTAGACAGGTCAAAAAGACAGAAAATTTACAAGGATATCCACAGCTTGAACTCAGACCTGGAACAAGCAAACCTGATAGACATTTACAGAACTCTCCACCCCAAATCAACAGAATATACATTCTTCTCAGAACCACATCACACCTACTCCAAAATTAACCACATAATTTGAAGTAAATCACTCCTCAGCAAATGCAAAACAACTGAAATTATAACAAACAGGTTCTCTCACAATAGTGCAATCAAGTTAGAACTCAGAATTTAGAAACTAACTCAGAACCGCACAGCTTCATGGAAACTGAACAACTAGCTCTTGAATGTCATCTGGATAAACAATGAGATGATGGCAGAAATAAAGAAGTTCTTTGAAACCAACGAGAACAATGACACAACATACCAGAATCTCTAGGACACCTTTAAAGCAGTCTCCAGAGAAAAATATATAGCAATAAGTGCCCACGTGAGAACAGTGGAGAGATCCAAAATTGACACCGTATCTTCAGACTGATCAAAAGAAAAAGAGAGAATAACAAATAGATGCAATAATAAAACGATAAAGGGGAAATCACCACAGATTTCACAGAAATTCAAACCATCATCAGAGAATGTTACAAACAACCTTATGCACATAAACTAGTAAACCTGGAAGAAATAGATAAATTCCTGAACACTTGTATCCTCCCAAACCTAAATCAGGAGGAAGCCGAAACTATGAATAGACCAATAACAACGTCTGAAGTTGAGGCAGCAATTAAGAGCCTGCCACACAAAAAAAGCCCAGGTCCAGATGGGTTCACAGCCAAATTCTACCAGACAGACAAAGAGGTGCTGGTCCAATTCTTTCTGAAAATATTCCAAATAATCCAAAAATAAAAGAATTCTTCCCATATTATTTTATAAGACCAACATCATCCTGATAAGAAAACCCGGCAGAGACTCAAAAAGAAAAGGAAACTTCAGGCCAATATTTATAATGCACATAGATGTAAAAATCGTCAACAAAATACTGGCAAGCCGATTTCAACAGCACATCAAAAAACTTATCCATTATAATCACGTAAAATTTATCCCGTGGATGCAAGTTTGGTTCAACATATGCAAGTCTATAAACGTAATTTACCACATAAACAGAACCAAAAACAAAAACCACATGATTATCTCAATTGACACAGAGAAGGCCTTTGACAAAACTCAGCAGCCCTTTATGCTAAAAGCCCTTAATAAATTCGGCATTGATGGAACGTATCTCAAAATAATAGAAGCTGTTTATGATAAAACCAACAGCCAATATCATACTGAATAGACAAAACCTGAAAGCATTTTCTTTGAAATCTGGAACTATACAAGAATGCACTCTCTCACCACTCCTATTCAATATAGTACTGGAATTTCTAGCCAGAGCAATCAGTCAAGAAAAAGAAATAAAGGATATTCAAATAGGAAAGGAGAAAGACAAACTGTCTCTATTTGCACACGACATAATAGTATATCTGGAAGACCTTATCATCTCAGCCAAAAAACTCCTGAAACTGATAAGCAACTTGAGTAAGGTCTCAAGATATAAAATCACTGTGCAAAAATCACAAGCATTCTGATACACCAATAACAGATTTAAGGAGATTGAAATTAAGAAAGAACTGCCGTTCACAATTGCTACAAAAAGAATAAAATACCCAGGAATACAACTTACAAGAAACGTAAGGAACCTCTTCAAGAAAAACTACAAACCACTTCTCAACAAAATAAGAGAGGACACAAACAGATTCAGAAACATTTCATGTTTATGATTAGGAAGAATCAATGTCAGGAAAATGAAATTACTGCCCAAAATAATTAAGACATTCAATGCTACCCCTATCAAGCTACCATTGACATTCTTCAGAGAAATGGAAAAACCACCCTGAGCTTCATATGGAACCAAAAGGGAGCCCGCATAGCCAAGTCAATTCTAAGCAAAAAGAACACAGCAGGAGGCATCACACTACCGGACTTCAAACTATACTACAAGGCTACAGTAAAGCAAACAGCAGGGTCCTGATACCAAAACAAAGATATAGACCAGTGAAACAGAACAGAGGCATTGGAGGCAACAAAACTTATGTAGAGCCATAGAATCTTTGATCAACCTGACAACAACAAGCAATAGGACAAGGATACCTTGTTTAATAAATGGTGTTGTGCAAACTGGCTAGCCAGATGCAGAAAGCAGAAACTGAACCCCTTCCTGACACTTTACACTAAAATTAACTCCAGATGGATTAAAGACTTAAACATAAGACGGGGCACCATAAAAACACTAGAAGAAAATCTAGGCAAAACCATCCAGGACATAGGAGTAGGCAAGGACTTCATGACCAAAACACCAAAGCATTGGAAACAAAAGATAAAATAGACAAATGGGACCTAATTAAATTCCACAGCTTCTGCACAGCAAAAGAAACAGTCACAAGAGTGAATCGGCAAACAAAACAATGGGAAGAAAATTTGCAGATTACCCATCTGACAAAGGAAGGGCTGATATCCAGAATTTAGAACAAACTCAAACAGATCTACAAGAGAAAAACAAAAAAGCCCATTCAACAGTGGGCAAAGTATATGAACAGACACTTTACAAAAGAAGACACATATGAGGCCAACAAACATATGAAAAAATGCTCATCATCATTGGTCAATAGAGAGTTGCAAATCAAAACTACATTGAGATACCATCTCATGCCAGTCAGAATGGTGATCATTAAAATATCTGGAGACAACAGATGGTGGAGAGGATGTGGAGAAAGAGGAACACTTTTGCACTGCTGGTGGGAGTGAAAATTAGTACAACCATTGTGGAAGAGAGTGTGGCGATTCCTCAAGGACCTAGAAATAGAAATGTAATTTGACCCAGCAATCCCATTATTGGGTATATATCCAAAGGACTATAAATCATTCTACTATAAGGACACATGCACACGAATGTTCATTGCAACACTCTTTACAATATCAAAGATGTGGAACCAACCCAAGTGCCCATCGATGATAGAATGGACTGAAAAAATGTGGCACATATGCACCATGGAATATTATGCAGCAATCAAAAACGATGAGTTTTTGTCCTTTGTAAAAACATGGATGAATCTGGTGAACATCATTTTCAGCAAACTGATACAACAACAGAAAATGAAATACCACATATTCTCACTTATAGGCGGGTGAGAAAAAAATGAGAACACATGGACACAGGGAAGAGAATAATACACATTGTGGTCTATTAAGGGGAATAAAAAAGGGACAGCAGGAAGGGGAGCCAGGGAGAGATACCCTGGTGAGAAATGCCAAATGTGGGTGAAGGAGAGGAAGGCAGCAAAACACACTGCCATGTGTTTACCTATGCAACTATATTTCAGGTTCTGTACATGTACCCTAAAACCAAAAATGAAATAAAAATAAAAATAAAAATAAACAATATTAACCCTAAATGTAAATGGGCTAAATGCACCAATCAAAAGACACAGACTGGCAAATTGGATGAAAATCCCAAACCAATTGGTGTGCTGTATTCAGGAAACCAATCTCATATGCAACGATACACAAAGGCTCAGAATAAAAGGATGGAGGAAGATTTACCAAGCAAATGCAGAGCAAAAAAAGCAGGAGTTGCAGTTCTCGTCTCAGATAAAATAAAGTTTAAAGCAACTAAGATCAAAAGAGACAAAGAAGGACATTATATAATGGTAAAAGGATTGATACAAATAGAAGAGCTAAGAATCCTAAATATATAAGGACCCAACACAGAAGCACAGAACATTCATAAAACATGTCCTGAATGACTTACAAAGAGACTTAGACTCGCACACAATAATAGTGGGAGATTTAAACTTTCCACTGTCAATAATAGACAGATCAACCAGACAGAAAATTAACAGGGATATTCAGGGCTTGAACTCAGACCTGGAACAAGCAGGGCTGATAGACTTTCACAGAACTCTCCACCCCAAATTCACAGAATATACATTCTGCTCAGCACCACATCACACCTACTCTAAAACTGACCACATAATTGGAAGTAAATCACTCCTCAGCAAGTGCAACACAACTGAAATCATAACAAGCAGTCTCTCAGACTATAGTGCAATCAAGTTAGAACTCAGAATTCAGAAACTAACTCAGAACCGCATAGCTTCATGGAAACTGTACAACTGGCTCTTGAATGTTGTCTGGATAAACAATGAAATGAAGGCAGAAATAAAGAAGTTCTTTGAAACCAACGAGAATGAAGACACAACATACCAGAATCTCTGGGACACCTTTAAAGCAGTCTCCAGAGAAAAATATACAGCAAAAACTGCTCACGTGAGAAGAGTGGAGAGATCCAAAATTGACACCCTATCGTCAGACTAATAAAATGGAAAAGAGAGAGTAACCAAATAGATGCAATAAGAAAACGGAAAAAGGGAAGATCACCACAAATTCCACAGAAATTTAAACTATCATCAGAGAATATTACAAACAACTTTATGCACATAAAATAGTAAACCTGGAAGAAATCAATAAATTCCTGTACACTTGTGTCCTCCCAAGCCTAAACCAGGAGGAAGCCAAAACTATGAATAGACCAATAACAACATCTGAATGTGAGGCAGCGATTAAGAGTCTAACACACAAAAAAAAAGCCCAGGTCCAGATAGGTTCACAGCCAAATTCTATCATACAGAAAAAGAGAAACTGGTACCATTTCTTCTGAAACTATTCCAAATAACCCAAATGGAAAGAATCCGTCCCAAATCATTTTATGAGACCAACATCATCCTGATACCAAAACCCAGCAGAGACTCAACAAGAAAAGAAAACTTCAGGCCATTATCCCTGATGACCATAGATACAAAAATCTTCAATAAAATACTGGCAAGCCGATTGCAACAACACATCAGAAAGCTGATCCATCATGATCAGGTAAGAATTATTTCAAGGATGCAATTCTATAAACGTAATTCACCACATAAACAGAACCAAAAACAAAAACCACATGATTATCTCAATTGATGCAGAGAATGCCTTTGAGAAAACTCAGCAGCCCGTTATGCGAAAAGGCCTCAATAAACTCGGTATTGATGGAACCTATCTCAAAATAATAAAAGCTATTTACCAACAGCCAATATCAAACTGAATGGACAAAACCTGGAAGCATTCCCTTTGAAATCTGGCACTAGACAAGGATACTCTCTCTCACCAATCCTATTCAATATAGTACTGGAATTTCTAACCAGAGCAATCAGGCAAGAAGAAGATATAAAGGGCATTCAAATAGAAAAGGAGAAAGCCAGGAGGACACACAAGATGGCGTCGTAGAAGGGACTCAGGATTGCAGCTCTCTGTGAAGGCACAGAGAATGAGTCCTAGCCGCATTATCGGATTAACCTTTTTTGCCCACACAGCATTGAAAGTCCCAGGTGTGGGAGAGACAAGGGATGCTAGTACAGCCAGCTAGCACAGCCGGCTCACACGGCCACTTCAGCCGGCGCCACAGTGGGACCCGGCATGGAACTCACTGGTCAGGGTGCCCTGTTAAACCGGCAATCTGAGATTTGGAAGGGCAGATTGGCATGTCCATCTGATTGAACGGGACTTGGACAATGAGCCAGACGAGGAGTTTCCTGGGAAGCATGATCTGAGCCAGTGCAGTGGGCAGCAGCACGAGAGATCACATGGATCACAGTGCCCTATCGGCAGGCTACTGGGGCGCCAGTGAGAAAGTCGAACTTTCAGCTTGGGGAGAGGAAGAGAGAGAGAGAGAGAGGATGGACTCTGAGGCAGGGAGCGGGGTGATTGGGCTTGGTGGGTCCCACACTCAAGGGGACAAGCAGGGTGGCAATTGGAGGAGCTCGGGGCTGAGAGTTTTGCTGCTGGCATCTAGGACAGTGCAGCCCAGTGAGGAAGGGCGTCCGCCACTGCTGACATAATCCCTCCCTACTGAAGTACTGCCCAGGGCTGATGAAGCCTGCTGTTGCAGAGGAAACCTGCAATAACAGAGAGACTCTGCCAGGAGGGGGGAGTGCCCCACAGCAGGACGCAGCCCAGCAGTAACAGGGCGGACCTGCGCTAGCAGGGCAGAGCCCCAGCAGGCAAATAGTGAATAGAGCGCCTCCTAGTGGGGCAGGACAGTGCAACAGATACTCATAAAGAAAGCCCCAAAGCCCTGAGACAGAGCACCTGAGGAAGAAAAAAAGGTGGTGTTCTATGAGTTCTGTTGCAGCAGACATAAACAACTTACCAACAACCCTGAATGAACAACGGAGCACACAGCTCAGCACTGGAGCTCTTTAAAGCACAGACAGTCTCCTCAAGCAGCTCCCTGACCACTGTATATCCAAAGAGTCACCCCAAAAAAGGACTAATCAGAATGACATTTGGCGGGCATCATTCTGGAACAAGGACAGAAGAAGAAGAAACTGGTATCATCAATCACTGTTCCGCAGCTGCTACAGGTATACCCCAGACAAGCAGAGCCTGGAGTGGACCTCAGCACTCATACAGCAGAGGGGCTAGACCATTAGAAGGAAAACTAAGTAACAGAAATACTTCATCATCAACAATCTCAGCGTCCACACAGAGACCCAATTGAAAAATCAGCAACTACTAAGACGACAGGTGGATAAATCCATAAAGATGGGAAGAAACCAGCGCAAAAAGGAGGAAAACACCCGAAAGCAAAACACCTTGACTCCTACAAAGGACCAAAACTCACCAGCGAGAGAACAAAGCTGGACGGAGAATGAGTGTGATGAAAAGAAGGAATCAGACTTCAGAAAGTGGATAATGAGAAACTTCAGTGAGCTAAAAGAACATGTTCTAAACCAGTGCAAAGAAACCAAGAACCTTGAAAAAAGATTTGAAAAAGATTCGAGGAATTGATAACAAGAATGGACAACTTAGAGAGGAATATGAATGAATTGAAGGAGCTGAAAAACACAACACGAGAACTTCATGAAGCATGCACAAGTTTCAACAGCCGAGTTGACCAAGCAGAAGAAAGAATATCAGAAGTTGAAGATCAACTCAATGAAATAAAATGAGAAACCAAGATTAAAGAAAAAGCACAAAAGGAATGAACAAAATCTCCAAGAAATGTGGGACTATGTGAAGAGACCCAACCTACGTTTGATAGGTGTACCAGAATGTGATGAAGAGAATGAATCCAAGCTGGAAAACACTCTTCAGGATATTATCCAGGAAAATTTCCCCAACCTAGCAAGACAGGTCAATACTCAACTCCAGGAAATACAGAGAACACCACAAAGATACTCCAAGAAGAGCAACCCCAAGGCACATAATCGTCAGATTCACCAGGGTTGAAATGAAGGAGAAAATACTAAGGGCAGCCAGAGAGAAAGGTCAGGTCACCCACAAGGAAGCCCATCAGACTCACAGCAGATCTCTCAGCAGAGACTCTACAAGCCAGAAGAGAGTGGGGCCAATATTCAACATCCTTAAAGAAAAGAACTTTCAACCCAGAATTTCATATCCAGCCAAACTGAGCTTCATAAGTGAAGGAAAAATAAAATCCTTCATGAACAAGCAAGTACTCAGAGATTTTGTCACCACTAGGCCTGCTTTACAAGAGCTCCTGAAAGAGGCACTACACATAGAAAGAAACAACCAGTACCAGCCATCCTAAAAGCATACCAAATGCTAAAGACCATCAACAAAATGAAGAATGTACATGAACCAATGGGCAAAACAGCCAGCTAGCATCAAAATGGCAGTATCAAATTCACACATAACAATATTAACCCTAAATGTAAATGGGCTAAATGCACCAATCAAAAGACACAGACTGGCAAATTGGATAAAAACCAAAACCCATCGGTGTGCTGTATCCAGGAAACCCACCTCACATGCAAAGATACACAAAGGCTCAAAATAAAGGATGGAGGAAGATTTACCAAGCAAATGGAGCAAAAAAGCAGGAGTTGCAATTCTCATCTCTGATAAAATAGACTTTAAAGCAACAAAGATCAAAAGGGACAAAGAAGGTCATTACATAATGGTAAAAGGATCGATACAACAAGAAGAGCTAACGATTCTAAATATATATGGACCCAATGTAGGAGCACCCAGATATATAAGGCAAGTTCTTAATGACTTACAAGAGACTTAGACTCCCACACAATAATAGTGGGAGACTTTAACACTCCACTGTCAATAGCAGACAGATCAACCAGACAGAAAATTAACAAGGATATCCAGGACTTGAACTCAGACCTGGAACAAGCAAACCTGATAGACATTTACAGAACTCTCCACCCCAAATCCACAGAATATACATTCTTCTCAGCACCACATCACCTACTCCAAAATTGACCACATAATTGGAAGTAAAGCACTCCTCAGCAAATGCAAAACAACTGAAATCATAACAAACAGTCTCTCAGACCATAGTGCAATCAAGTTGGAACTCAGAATTCAGAAAATAACTCAGAACCGCACAGCTTCATGGAAACTGAACAACTGGCTCTTGAATGTTGATTGGATAAACAATGAAATGAAGGCAGAAATAAAGAAGTTCTTTGAAACCAACGAGAATGAAGACACAACGTACCAGAATCTCTGGGACACATTTAAAGCAGTCTGTAGAGGAAAATATATAGCAATAAGTGCCCACATGAGAAGAGTGGAGAGATCCAAAATTGACACCCTATCATCAAAATTGAAAGAGCTAGAGGAGCAAGATCAAAAAGCTCAAAACCTAGCCGAAGACAAGAAATAACTAAGATCAGAGCAGAACTGAAGGAGATAGAGACAAGAAAAACCCTTCAAAAATCAATAAATCTAAGAGCTGGTTTTGAAAAGATCAACAAAATAGACAGACCACTAGCCAGACTGATAAAAAGAAAAGAGAACAACCAAATAGATGCAATAAAAAACGATAAAGGAAATCACCACAGATTCCACAGAAATTCAAACCATCATCAGAGAATACTACAAACAACTCTATGCACATAAACTAGTAAATCAGGAAGAAATGGATAAATTCCTGGACGCCTGTGTCCTCCCAAGCCTAAACCAGGAGGAAGCCGAAACTATGAATAGACCAATAACAAGGTCTGAAGTTGAGGCAGCAATTAAAGCCTACCACACAAAAAGCCCAGGTCCAGATGGGTTCACAGCTGAATTCTACCAGACACACAAAGAGGATCTGGTACCATTCCTTCTGAAACTATTCCAAATAATCCAAAAAAGGAACCCTTCCCAAATCATTTTATGAGACCAACATCATCCTGATACCAAAACCTGACAGAGACTCAACAAGAAAAAGAAAACTTCAGGCCAATATCCATGATGAACATAGATGCAAAAATCTTCAATAAAATACTGGCAAACCGATTGCAACAGCACATTAAAAACTTATCCATCATGATCAAGTAGGATTCATCCGGGGATGCAAGGCTGGTTCAACATACAAGTCTATAAATGTAATTCACCACATAAACAGAAGCAAAAACAAAAACCACATGATTATCTCAATTGATGCAGAGAAGGCATTTGACAAAATTCAACAGCCCTTTATGCTAAAACCCTCAATAAACTTGGTATTGATGGAACATATCTCAAAGTAATAAAAGCTATTTATGACAAACCAACAGCCAATATCATACTTAATGGGCAAAAACTGGAAGCATTCCTTTGAAATCCGGCACTGAACAAGGATGCCCTCTCTCACCACTTCTATTCAACATAGTACTGGAAGTTCTAGCCAGAGCAATCAGGCAAGAAAAAGAAATAAAGGGTATTCAAATAGGAAAGGTGGAAGCCAAATTGTCTCTATTTGCAGACGACATGATAGTATACCTAGAAGACCCCATCACCTCAGCCCAAAAGCTCCTGCAACTGATAAGCAACTTCAGCAAAGTCTCAGGATATAAAATCAATGTTCAAAAATCACAAGCATTCCTATACACCAATAACAGACTTAAAGAGAACCAAATCAAGAACAAACTGCCATTCACAATTGCTACAAAGAAAATAAAATACCTAGGAATACAACTCACAAGGAATGTAAGGGACCTCTTTAAGGAAAACTACAAACCACTGCTCAACGAAATAAGAGGACACAAACAGATGGAGAAACATTCCATGTTCGTGGTTAGGAAGAATCAATATCGTGAAAATGGCTATACTGCCCAAAGTAATTTACACAATCAATGCTATCCCCATCAAACTACCATTGAATTTCTTCACAGAACTGGAAAAAACCACCATGAATTTCATATGGAACCAAAAAGAGCCCGCATAGCCAAGTCAATTCTAAGCAAAAAAACACAGCGGGAGGCATCACACTACCAGACTTCAAACTATACTACAAGGCTACAGTAATCAAAACAGCATGGTACTGGTACCAAAACAGAGATATAGACCAATGGAACAGAACAGAAGCATCGGAGGCAACACAACATATCTACAACCATATTATCTTTGATAAACCAGACAAAAACAAGCAATGGGAAAGGATTCCTATTTAATAAATGGTGTTGGGAAAACTGGCTAGCCATGTGCAGAAAGCAGAAACTGGAACCCTTCATGACACCTTACACAAAAATTTACTCCAGTTGGATTAAAGACTTAAACATAAGACCTGAGACCATAAAAACCCTAGAAGAAAATCTAGGCAAAAGCATTCAGTACATAGGAGTAGGCAAGGACTTCATGAACAAAACACCAAATGCATTGGCAACAAAAGCCTAAAGAGACAAATGGGACCTAATCAAACTCCACAGCTTCTGCATGAGAAAAGAAACAGTCACTAGAGTGAATCGGCCACCATCAGAATGGGAAAAAATCTTTGCAGTTTACACATCTGACAAAGGGCTGATATCCAGAATTCGCAAAGAACTCAAACAGATTTACAGGAAAAAAACAAACACGACCATTCAAAAATAGGCCAAGGATATGAACAGACACTTTACCAAAGAAGACATACATGAGGCCTACAAACATATGAAAAAGTGCTCATCATCACTGGTCATTAGAGAAATGCAAATCAAAACCACATTTAGATACCATCTCACGCCAGTTAAAATGGCGATCATTAAAAAATCTGGAGACAGCAGATGCTGGAGAGGATGTGGAGAAATAGGAACACTCTTACACTGTTGGTGGGAGTGTAAATTAGTTGAACCACTGTAGAAGACAGTGTGGCGATTCCTCAGGGACCTAGAAATAGAAATTCCATTTGACCCAGCAATCTCATTACTGGGTATCTATCAAAAAAACTATAAATTGTTCTACTCTAAGAACACATGCACACGAATGTTCATTGCAGCACTGTTTACAATAACAAAGAACTGGAACCAACCCAAATGGCGAATGATGATAGACTGGACTGGGAAATTGTGGCACATATACACCATGGAATATTATGCAGCAATCAAAAATGATGAGTTTGTGTCCTTTGTAAGGACATGGATGAATCTGGAGAACATCATTCTCAGCAAACTGACACAAGAACAGAAAAAGAAATACCGCATATACTCACTCATAGGTGGGTGAGAAAAATGAGAACACATGGACACAGAGAGGTGGTCTACTATACACTGGGGACTGTTGGGGGGAATGGGGGAGGGACAGCAGAGGGTTCTGGGGGGATGACCTGGGGATGAATACCAAGTGTGGGTGAAGGGGAGGAAGGCAGCAAAACACACTGCCATATGTGTACCTATGCAACTATCTTGCATGTTCTGCACATGAACCCCCAAACCTATAATGCAATAAAAAATAAAAATATAAATAAATGAATAAATAAATAAATAAATAAAATATAAATATTAGCTTAAATCTCAAAAAAAAAAGATTCGAGGAATTGATAACAAGAATGGACAACTTAGAGAGGAATATGAATGAATTGAAGGAGCTGAAAAACACAACACGAGAACTTCGCAAAGCATGCACAAGTTTCAACGGCCAAATTGACCAAGCAGAAGAAAGCATATGAGAAGTTGAAGATCAACTCAATGAAATAAAACGAGAAACCAAGATTAAAGAAAAAAGTACAAAAAGGAATGAACAAAATCTCCAAGAAATGTGAGACTATGTGAAGAGACCCAACCTACGTTTGATAGGTGTACCAGAATGTGACGAAGAGAATGAATCCAAGCTGGAAAACACTCTTCAGGATATTATCCAGGAAAATTTCCCCAACCTAGCAAGACACGTCAATACTCAACTCCAGGAAATACAGAGAACACCACAAAGATACTCTGCAAGAAGAGCAACCACAAAGCATATAATCGTCAGATTCACCAGGGTTGAAATGAAGGAGAAAATACTAAGGGCAGCCAGAGAGAAAGGTCGGGTCACCCACAAAGGGAAGCCCATCAGACTCACAGCAGATATCTCGGCAGAGTCTCTACAAGCCAGAAGAGAGTGGGGGCCAATATTCAACATCGTTAAAGAAAAGAGCTTTCAACCCAGAATTTCATATCCAGCCAAACTGAGCTTCATAAGTGAAGGAAAAATAAAATCCTTCACGAACAAGCAAGTACTCAGAGATTTTGACACCACTAGGCCTGCTTTAGAAGAGCTCCTGAAACAGGCACTACACGTAGAAAGAAACAACCAGTTCCAGCCATCCTAAAAGCATACCAAATGCGAAAGACCATCAACAAAATGAAGAATGTACATGAACCAACGGGCAAAACAGCCAGCTACCATCAAAATGGCAGTATCAAATTCACACATAACAGTATTAACCCTGAATGTAAATGGGCTAAATGCACCAATCAAAAGACACAGACTGGCAAATTGGATAAAAAATCAAAACCGATCAGTGTGCTGTATCCAGGAAACCCACCTGACACGCAAAAATACACAAAGGCTCAAAATAAAAGGATGGAGGAAGATTTACCAAGCAAATGGAGAGCAAAAAAAAAGCAGGAGGTGCAATTCTCATCTCTGATAAAATAGACTTTAAAGCAACAAAGATCAAAAGGGACAAAGAAGGTCATTACATAATGGTAAAAGGACTTACAAAGAGAATTAGACTCCCACACAATAATAGTGGGAGACTTTAACACTGCATTGTCAGTAGCAGACAGATTAACCAGACAGAAAATTAACAAGGATATTCAGGACTTGAACTCAGACCTGGAACAAGCAAACCTGATAGACATTTACAGAACTCTCCACCACAAATCCAAAGAATATACATTCTTCTCAGCACCACATCACATCTACTCCAAAATTGACCACATAATTGGAAGGAAAGCACTCCTCAGCAAATGCAAAACAACGGATATCATAACAAACAGTCTCTCAAACAATAGTGCAATTAAGTTGGAACTCAGAATTCAGAAAATAACCCAGAACCGCACAGCTTCATGGAAACTGAACAACTGGCTCTTGAATGTTGATTGGATAAACAATGAAATGAAGGCCAAAATAAAGAAGTTCTTTGAAACCAATGAGAATGAAGACAAAACGTACTAGAATCTCTGGGACACATTTAAAACCTTCTGTAGAGGAAAATATATAGCAACAAGTGCCCACATGAGAAGAGTGCGGAGATCCACAATTGACACCCTATCGTCAAAATTGAAAGAGCTAGAGGAGCAAGATCAAAAAAGCTCAAAACCTAGCCGAAGACAAGAAATAACTAAGATCAGAGCAGAACTGAAGGAGATCGAGACAAGAAAAACCCTTCAAAAAATCAATAAATCCAAGACCTGGTTTTTCGAAAAGATCAATAAAGTAGACAGACCACTAGCCAGACTGATAAAAAAGAAAAGAAAGAACAACCAAATAGATGCAATAAAAAACGATAAAAAGGAAATTACCACAGATTCCACAGAAATTCAAACCATTATCAGAGAATACTACAAACAACTCTATGCACACAAACTTGTAAATCAGGGAGAATTGGATAAATTCCTGGACGCCTGTGTCCTCCCAAGCCAAAACCAGGAGGAAGCTGAAACTATGAATAGACCAATAACAAGATAAAAAGTTTAGGCGGCAATTAAGAGCCTACCACACAAAAAAAGCCCAGGTCCAGATGGGTTCACAGCTGAATTCTACCAGACACACAAAGAGGATCTGGTACCATTCCTTCTGAAACTATTCCAAATAATCCAAAAAGAGGGAACCCTTCCCAAATCATTTTATGAGACCAACATCATCCTGATACCAAAACCTGGCAAAGACTCAACAAGAAAAGAAAACTTCAGGCCAATATCCATGATGAACGTAGATGCAAAAATCTTCAATAAAATACTGGCAAACCGATTGCAACAGCACATTAAAAAACTTATCCATCATGATCAAGTAGGATTCATCCCGGGGATGCAAGGCTGTTTCAACATACGCAAGTCTATAAATGTAATTCACCACATAAACAGAAGCAAAAACAAAAACCACATGATTATCTCAATTGATGCAGAGAAGGCATTTGACAAAATTCAACAGCCCTTTATGCTAAAAACCCTCAATAAACTTGGTATTGATGGAACATATCTCAAAGTAATAAAAGCTATTTACGACAAACCAACAGCCAATATCATACTGAATGGGCAAAAACTGGAAGCATTCCCTTTGAAATCCGCACTAGACAAGGATGCCCTCTCTCACCACTTCTATTCAACATAGTACTGGAAGTTCTAGCCAGAGAAATTAGGCAAGAAAAAGAAATAAAGGGTATTCAAATAGGAAAGGTGGAAGCCAAATTGTCTCTATTTGCAGACGACATGATAGTATACCTAAAAGACCCCATCACCTCAGCCCAAAAGCTCCTGCAACTGATAAGCAACTTCAGCAAAGTCTCAGGATATAAAATCAATGCGCTATACTCACTCATAGGTGGGTGAGAAAAATAAGAACACATGGACACAGAGAGGCGGTCTACTATACACTTGGGAATGTTGGGGGCAATGGGGGAGGGACAGTGGGGGTTCCTGGGGGGGATAGCCTGGGGATGCATACCAAGTGTGGGTGAGGGGGAGGAAAGCAGCAAAGCACACTGCCATGTGTGTACCTATGCAACTATCTTGCTCATTCTGCACATGTACCCCCAAACCTATAATAAAATAAAAATTTAAAAAAAAATCAATGCGCAAAAATCACAAGCATTCCTATACACCAATAACAGACTTATAGACCAATAACAGACTTATACACCAATAACAAGATAGTTGCATAGGTACACACGTGGCAGTGTGATTTGCTGTCTTCCTTACCTTTACCCACATCTGGCATTTCTCCCCATGCTATACCTCACCAGCTCCCCCCCGGCTGTCCCTCCCCTATTCCACCCAATAGACCCCAGTGTGTAGTGCTCTGCTCCCTGTGTCCATGCGTTCTCATGGTTCATCACCTGTTTTTGAGTGAGAATACACGGTATTTCATTTTCTGTTCTTGTGTCAGTTTGCTGAGAATGATGTTCTCCAGATACATCCATGTCCCTACAAAGAACGTGAACTGATCATTTTTGAATGCTGCATACTATTCGATGGTGTATATGTGCCACATTTTCCCAGTCCATCGATGGATATTTGGGTTGGTTCCAGGTCTTTTCTATTGTAAACAGTGCTACAATGAACATTCGTGTGCATGTGTCATTATAGTAGAACGATTTATAGTCCCTTGGATATATACCCGGTAATGGAACTGCTGGGACAAATGGCATTTCTATTTCTAGGTCCCTGAGAAATCTCAACACTGTCTTCCACAATGGCTGAACTAATTTACATTCCCACCAGCAGTGAAAAAGTGTTCCTATTTCTCCACATCCTCTCCAGCATCTGTTGTCTCCAGATTTTTTAATGATCGCCATTCGAACTGGCATGAGATGGTATCTCAATGTAGTTTTGATTTGCATTTCCCTGATGACCTGTGATGATGAGCATTTTTTGATACGTTTGTTAGCCTCAAGTATGTCTGCTTTTGTAAAGTGTCTGTTCATATACTTTGCCCATTTTTGAATGGGCTTTTTTTTCAAGGTGAGTGTTATAATTTATTTATTTTTATTATTTGAGACAGCTTTAATACCTGGCAGATGAAATCATCTGTACCACAAACCCATGTGATACGAGATATTCTATGTAAGAAATCTTGACCTGTATTCCCCAAAATTAAAAGTTAAAAAAAAATGTATTTTTAGTAAAGACAGGGTTTCACCTTTTTGACCAGAATAGTCTCGATCTCCTGACCTTGTGATCCACCCGCATCGGCCTCCCAAAGTGCTGGAATTATAGGCGTGAGCCACAGTGCTTGGCCTCTTTTATTTTGCAATGGAGTCTTTTTTATTGCATTTAAGGTTTCAGAATACATGTGCAGAACATGCAAGATAGTTGCATAGGTACACACATGGCAATGTGATTTTCTGCCTTCCTCCCCTTCACACACATTTGGCATTTTTCACCAGGGTATCCCACCCCAGCTCTCACCCAGTTCCTCCCCTAACCCCCAATAGACCCCAGTGTGTAGTACTTCCTTCCCTATGTCCATGTGTTCTTATTTTTCATCAACCGCCTATGAGTGAGAATATGAGGTATTTCATTTTTTGTTCTTGTGTCAGTTTGCTGAGAATGATTCTTTTTTTTTTTAATTTTTATTGCGTTATAAGTTTTGGGGTACATGAGCAGAATGTGCAAGATAGTTGCATAGGTACACACATGGCAGTGTGTTTTGCTGCCTTCCTCCCCTTCACCCACATTTGGCATTCATCCCCAGGCTATCCCTTCCCAGCACCCCCACCGCTGTCCCTCCACCATTCCCCCAATAGAGCCCAGTGTGTAGTAGACCCCCTCTCTGTGTCCATGTGTTCTCATTTTTCTCACCCACCTATGAGTGAGTATATGCGGTATTTCTTTTTCTGTTCTTGTGTCAGTGTGCTGAGAATGATGTTCTCCAGATTCATCCATGTCCTTACAAAGGACACAAATTCATCATTTTTGATTGCTGCATAATATTCCATGGTGTATATGTGCCACATTTTCCCAGTCCAGTCTATCATCGTTGGGCATGTGGGTTGGTTCCAGTTCTTTGCTATTGTAAACAGTGCTGCAATAAACATTCGTGTGCATGTGTCCTTATTGTAGAACGATTTGTAGTCCTTTGGATATATACCCAGTAATGAGATTGCTGGGTCAAATGGAATTTCTAATTCTAGGTCCTTGAGGAATCGCCACACTGTCTTCCACAATAGATGAACTAATTTACAATCCCACCAACAGTGTAAGAGTGTTCCTATTTCTCCACATCCTCTCCAGCATCTGCTGTCTCCAGATGTTTAAATAATCGCCATTCTAACTTGCGTGAGATGGTATCTCAATGTGGTTTTGATTGCATTTCTCTAATGACCAGTGATAATGAGCATTTTGTCATGTGTTTGTTGGCCTCATGTATGTCTTCTTTTGTAAAGTGTCTGTTCATATCCTTGGCCTATTTTTGAATGGGCTTGTTCATTTTTTTTCCTGTAAATCTGTTTGAGTTCTTTGTAAATTCTGGATATCAGCCCTTTGTGAGATGCATAACTGCAAAGATTTTTTTCCATTCTGATGGTTGCCGATTCACTCTAGTGACTGTTTCTTTTGCCGTGCAGAATCTGTGGAGTTTGATAAGGTCCAATTTGTCTATCTTGACTTTGGTCGCCAATACTTTTAGTGTTTTGTTCATGAAGTCCTTGCATTCTGCTATGTCCTGAATGGTTTTGCCTAGATTTTCTTCTAGGGTTTTTATGGTGTCAGGTCTTATGTTTAAGTCTTTAATCCATCTGGAGTTAATTTTAGTGTAAGGTGTCAGGAAGGGGTCCAGCTTCAGCTTTCTGCACATGGCTAGCCAGTTTTTCCAACACTATTTATTAAATAGAAAATCATTTCCCCATTGCTTGTTTTTCTCTGGTTTATCAAAGATTATATGGTGGTAGATATGTTGTGTTGCCTCCGATGCTTCTGTTCTATTCCATTGGTCTATATCTCTGTTTTGGTACCAGTACCATGCTGGTATGTTTTTTTTAATTTTTATTGCATTATAGGTTTGGGTCCTCCCCTTCACCCACACTTGTTAGTCATCCCCAGGTCATCTCCCCCAGCCCCTCCCTGTTGTCCCTCGCCCATTCCCCCAACAGTCCCCAGTGTATAGTAGACCGCCTCTCTGTGTCCATGTGTTCTCATTTTTCTCACCCACCTATGAGTGAGTATATGCGGTATTTCTTTTCTGTTCTTGTGTCAGTTTGCTGAGAATGATGTTCTCAGATTCATCCATGTCCTACAAAGGACACAAACTCATCATTTTTGATTGCTGCATAATATTCCATGGTGTATATGTGCCACATTTTCCCAGTCCAGTCTATTATCGTTGAGCATTTGGGTTGCTTCCAGGTCCTTGCTATTGGAAACAGTGCTGCAATGAACATTCGTGTGCATGTGTCCTTAGAGTAGAACGATTTGTAGTCCCTTGGATAGATACCCAGTAATGGGATTGCTGGGTCAAATGGAATTTCTATTTCTAGGTCCCTGAGGAATCGCCACACTGTCTTCCACAATGGTTGAACTAATTTACACTCCACCAACAGTGTAGAGTGTTCCTATTTCTCCACATCCTCTCCAGCATCTGCTGTCTCCAGATTTTTAATGATCGCCATTCTAACTGGTGTGAGATGGTATCTCAATGTGGTTTTGATTTGCATCTCTCTAATGACCAATGATGATGAGCACTTTTCATATGTTTGTTGGCCTCATGTATGTCTTCTTTTGTAAAGTTTCTGTTCATATCCTTTGCCCATTTTGAATGGGCTTGTTTATTTTTCCTGTAAATCTGTTTGAGTTCTTTGTAAATTCTGGATATCAGCCCTTTGTCAGATGTGTAAACTGCAAAGATTTTTCCATTCTGACGGTTGCCGATTCACTCTAGTGACTGTCTCTTTTGCTGTGCAGAAGCGGTGGAGTTTGATTAGGTCCCATTTGTCTATTTTGGCTTTTGTTGCCAATGCTTTTGGTGTTTTGTTCATGAAGTCCTTGCCTACTCCTATGTCCTGAATGGTTTTGCCTAGATTTTCTTCTAGGGTTTTTATGGTGTCAGGTCTTACGTTTAAGTCTTTAATCCATCTGGAGTTAATTTTAGTGTAAGGTGTCAGGAAGGGGTCCAGTTTCTGCTTTCTGCACATGGCTAGCCAGTTTTCCCAACACCATTTATTAAATAGGAATCCTTTCCCCATTGCCTGTTTTGTCTGGTTTATCAAAGATAATATGGTTGTAGATATTTTGTGTTGCCTCCGATGCTTCTGTTCTGTTCCATTGGTCTATATCTCTGTTTTGCTACCAGTACCATGCTGTTTTGATTACTGTAGCCTTGTAGTATAGTTTGAAGTCTGGTAGCGTGATGCCTCCCGCTGTGTTCTTTTTGCTTAGAATTGACTTGGCTATGCGGGCTCTTTTTGGTTCCATATGAAATTCATGGTGGTTTTCCAGTTCTGTGAAGAAATTCAATGGTAGTTTGATGGAGATAGCATTGAATGTGTAAATCAATTTGGTCAGTATAGCCATTTTCACGATATTGATTCTTCCTAACCACGAACATGGAATGTTTCTCCATCTGTTTGTGTCCTCTCTTATTTCGTTGAGCAGTTGTTTGTAGTTTTCCTTAAAGAGGTCCCTTACATTCCTAGTGAGTTGTATTCCTAGGTATTTTATTTTCTTTGTAGCAATTATGAATGGCAGTTCGTTCTTGATTTGGTTCTCTTTAAGTCTGTTATTGGTGTATAGGAATGCTTGTGATTTTTGAACATTGATTTTATATCCTGAGACTTTGCTGAAGTTGCTTATCAGTTTCAGGAGCTTTTGGGCTGAGGTGATGGGGTCTTCTAGGTATACTATCATGTCGTCTGCAAATAGAGACAATTTGGCTTCCACCTTTCCTATTTGAATACCCTTTATTTCTTTTCTTGCCTGATTGCTCTGGCTAGAACTTCCAGTACTATGTTGAATAGAAGTGGTGAGAGAGGCATCCTTGTCTAGTGCCAGATTTCAAAGGAATGCTTCCAGTTTTGCCCATTCAGTATGATATTGGCTGTTGGTTTGTCATAAATAGCTTTTATTACTTTGAGATATGTTCCATCAATACCAAGTTTATTGAGGGTTTTAGCATAAAGGGCTGTTGAATTTTGTCAAATGCCTTCTCTGCATCAATTGAGATAATCATGTGGTTTTGTTTTGCTTCTGTTTATGTGGTGAATTACATTTATAGACTTGCGTATGTTGAACCAGCCTTGCATCCCAGGATGAATCCTACTTGATCATGATGGATAAGTTTTTAATGTGCTGTTGCAATCGGTTTGCCAGTATTTTATTGAAGATTTTGCATCTATGTTCATCATGGATATTGGCCTGAAGTTTTCTTTTCTTGTTGAGTCTCTGCCAGGTTTTGGTATCAGGATGATGTTGGTCTCATAAAATGATTTGGGAAGGGTTCCCTCTTTGGATTATTTGGAATAGTTTCAGAAGGAATGGTACCAGATCCTCTTTGTGTGTCTGGTAGAATTCAGCTGTGAACCCATCTGGACCTGGGCTTTTTTGTGTGGTAGGCTCTTAATTGCTGCCTCAACTTCAGACCTTGTTATTGGTCTATTCATAGTTTCGGCTTCCTCCTGGTTTAGGCTTGGGAGGACACAGGCATCCAGGAATTTATCCATTTCTTCCTGATTTACTAGTTTATGTGCATAGAGTTGTTTGTAGTATTCTCTGATGATGGTTTGAATTTCTGTGGAATCTGTGGTGATTTCCCTTTATCGTTTTTTATTGCATCTATTTGGTTGTTCTCTCTTTTCTTTTTTATCAGTCTGGCTAGTGGTCTGTCTATTTTGTTGATCTTTTCGAAAAACCAGCTCTTAGATTTATTGATTTTTTGAAGGGTTTTCCTTGTCTCTATCTCCTTCAATTCTGCTCTGATCTTAGTTATTTATTGTCTTTGGATAGGTTTTGAGCTTTTTTGATCTTGCTCCTCTAGCTCTTTCAATTTTGATGATAGGGTGTCAATTTTGGATCTCTCCACTCTTCTCATGTGGGCACTTATTGCTATATATTTTCCTCTACAGACTGCTTTAAATGTGTCCCAGATATTCTGGTACGTTGTGTCTTCATTCTCGTTGGTTTCAAAGAACTTCTTTATTTCTGCCTTCATTTCATTGTTTATCCAATCAACATTCAAGGGCCAGTTTTTTAGTTTCCATGAAGCTGTGCGGTTCTGAGTTATTTTCTGAATTCTGAGTTCCAACTTGATTGCACTGTGGTCTGAGAGACTGTTTGTTATGATTTCCGTTGTTTTGCATTTGCTGAGGAGTGCTTTTTTTCCAATTATGTGGTCAATTTTGGAGTAGATGTGATGTGGTGCTGAGAAGAATGTATATTCTTTGGATTTGGGGTGGAGAGTTCTGTAAATGTCTATCAGGTTTGCTTGTTCCAGGTCTGAGTTCAAGTCCTGGATATTCTTGTTAATTTTCTGTCTGGTTGATCTGTCTGCTATTGACAATGGAGTGTTAAAGTCTCCCACTATTATTGTGTGGGAGTCTAAGTCTCTTTGTAAGTCATTAAGAACTTGCCTTATATATCTGGGTGCTCCTACATTGGGTCCATATATATTTAGAATCATTATCTCTTCTTGTTGTATTGATCCTTTTACCATTATGTAATGACCTTCTTTGTTCCTTTTGATCTTTGTTGCTTTAAAGTCTATTTTATCAGAGATGAGAATTGCAACTCCTGCTTTTTTTTTGCTCTCCATTTGCTTGGTAAATCTTCCTCCATCCTTTATTTTGAGCCTTTGTGTATCTTTGCATGTGAGGTGGGTTTCCTGGATACAGCACACCGATGGGTTTTGGTTTTTTATCCAATTTGCCAGTCTGTGTCTTTTGATTGGTGCATTTAGCCCATTTACATTCAGGGTTAATATTGTTATGTGTGAATTTGATACTGCCATTTTGATGCTAGCTGGCTGTTTTGCCCATTGGTTCATGTACATTCTTCATTTTGTTGATGGTCTTTAGCATTTGGTATGCTTTTAGGATGGCTGGAACTGGTTGTTTCTTTCTATGTGTAGTGCCTCTTTCAGGAGCTCTTGTAAAGCAGGCCTAGTGGTGACAAAATCTCTGAGTACTTGCTTGTTCATGAAGGATTTTATTTTCCCTTCACTTATGAAGCTCAGTTTGGCTGGATATGAAATTCTGGGTTGAAAGTTCTTTTCTTTAAGGATGTTGAATATTGGCCCCCCCTCTCTTCTGGCTTGTAGAGTCTCTGCCGAGAGATCTGCTGTGAGTCTGATGGGCTTCCCTTTGTGGGTGACCCGACCTTTCTCTCTGGCTGCCCTTAGTATTTTCTCCTTCGTTTCAACCCTGGTGAATCTGACGATTATGTGCCTTGGGGTTGCTCTTCTTGCAGAGTATCTTTGTGGTGTTCTCTGTATTTCCTGGAGTTGAGTATTGACCTGTCTTGCTAGGTTGGGGAAATTTTCCTGGATAATATCCTGAAGAGTGTTTTCCAGCTTGGATTCATTCTCTTCATCACATTCTGGTACACCTATCAAACGTAGGTTGGGTCTCTTCACATAGTCCCACATTTCTTGGAGATTTTGTTCATTCCTTTTTTGCTTTTTCTTTAATCTTGGTTTCTCGTTTTATTTCATTGAGTTGATCTTCAACTTCTGATATTCTTTCTTCTGCTTGGTCAATTCGGCTGTTGAAACTTGTGCATGCTTGAAGTTCTCGTGTTGTGTTTTCAGCTCCTTCAATTCATTCATATTCCTCTCTAAGTTGTCCATTCTTGTTATCAATTCCTCGAATCTTTTTTCAAATCTTTTTTCAAGGTTCTTAGTTTCTTTGCACTGGTTTAGAACATGTTCCTTTAGCTCACTGAAGTTTCTCATTATCCACTTTCTGAAGTCTGATTCCGTCATTTTGTCACATTCATTCTCCGTCCAGCTTTGTTCCCTTGCTGGTGAGGAGTTTTGGTCCTTTTTTGGAGGTGAGGTGTTTTGGTTTTGGGTGTTTTCCTCCTTTTTGCGCTGGTTTCTTCCCATCTTTATGGATTTATCCGCCTGTCGTCTTAGTAGTTGCTGATTTTTCAATTGGGTCTCTGTGTGGACACTGAGATTGTTGATGATGAAGTATTTCTGTTAATTAGTTTTCCCTCTAATGATCTATCCTCTCTGCTGTATGAGTGCTGAGGTCCACTCCAGGCCCTGTTTGTCTGGGGTATACCTGCAGCAGCTGCGGAACAGTGAGGGATGATACCAGTTTCTTCTTCTGCTGTCCTTGTTCCAGAATAATGCCAGCCAAATGTCAGTCTGATTAGTCCTTTTCTGGAGTGACTCCTTGGATATACAGGGGTCAGGGAGCTGCTTGAGGAGACAGTCTGTGCTTTATAGGAGCTCCAGTGCTGAGCTGTGAGCTCCGTTGTTCATTCAGTGTTGTTGGGAGGTTGTTTATGTCTGCTGCAATAGAACTCATAAAACACCACACTTTTTCTTTTTCACCCTTAGGTGCTCTGTCTCAGGGAGTTGGGGCTTGCTTTATGAGTATCTGTTGCACTGTCGTACTCCACTAGGCGGCAGTCTATTCACTATTTGCCTGCCGGGGCTCTGACCTGCTAGCGCGGGTCCGCCCTGTTGCTGCCTGGCAGAGTCTCTGTTATGGCAGGTGGCCTCGGCAACGGCAGGCTGCGTCAAACCTGGGCGGTACTTCAGTGGGGGTGCACTGCATCACAGATGGTGGACGCCCCTCCCTCAGCGGGATGCACCGTCCTAGATGCCGGCAGCAAAACTCTCAGCCCAAAGCGCCTCCAGTCGCCGCCCTGCTTGTCCCCGTGAGCGTGGGACCGGCCAAGCCCGATCACCCAGCTCCCTGCCTCAGAGTCCGTCCTTTCTCTCTCTCTCTTCCTCTCCCCAAGCTGAAAGGTCGACTCTCTCACTGGCGCCCCAGGAGCCTGCCGATAGGGCACTGGGATCCATGTGATCTCCCGTGCCACTGCCCACTACCCCGTCTCAGATCACGCTTTCCAGGAAACTCCTGGTCTGGCTCATTGTCCAAGTCCCGTTCAATCAGATGGACATGCCAATCTGCCCTTCCAAATCTCAGATTGCCGGTTTAACAGGGCACCCAGACCAGTGAGTTCCGCGCCGGGTCCTGCTGCGGCACCAGCCAAAGAGGCAGCGGGGGCCGGCTGGTGCACTAGGTCCAGTGTCTCTCCACACCTGGGACATTCAACACTCTGTGGGCATAAAAGGTCAATCTGAGAATGCGGCTAGGACTCACCCTCTGTGCCTTCACCGAGAGCTGCAATCCTGAGTTGCCTCTATGACGCCATCTTGCCTCCTCCTCTAGTACCATGCTGTTTTGATTACTGTAGCCTTGTAGAATTGTTTGAAGTCTGGTAGTGTGATGCCTCCCACTGTGTTCTTTTTGCTTAGAATTGACTTGGCTGTTTTTTGGTTCCATATAAAATTCATGGTGGTTTTTTCCACTTCTGTGAAGAAATTCAATGGTAGTTTGATGGGGATAGCATTGATTGTGTAAATTACTTTGGGCAGTATAGCCATTTTCACGATATTCATTCTTCCTAACCACGAACATGGAATGTTTCTCCATCTGATTGTGTCCTCTCTTATTTCGTTGAGCAGTGGTTTGTAGTTTTCCTTAAAGAGGTCCCTTACATTCCTTGTGAGTTGTATTCCTAGGTAATTTATTTTCTTTGTAGCAAATGTGAATGGCAGTTCGTTCTTGATTTGGTTCTCTTTAAGTCTGTTATTGGTGTATAGGAATGCTTGTGATATTTGCACATTGATTTTATATCCTGAGACTTTGCTGAAATTGCTTATCAGTTTCAGGAGCTTTTGGGCTGAGGTGATGGGGTCTCCTAGGTATACTATCATGTTGTCTGCAAATAGAAACAATTTGGCTTCCACCTTTCCTATTTTAATACCCTTTATTTCTTTTTCTTGCCTGATTGCTCTGGCTAGAACTTCCATTACTATGTTGACTAAAAGTGGAGAGAGAGGGCATCCTTGTCTAGTGCCAGATTTCAAAGGTAATGCTTCCAGTTTTTGCCCATTCAGTATGATATTGGCTGTTGGTTTGTCGTAAATAGCTTTTATTACTTTGACATATGTTCCATGAATACCAAGTTTATTGAGAATTTTTAGCATAAAGGCTGTTGAATTTTGTCAAATGCTTTCTCTGCGTCAATTGGATAATCATGTGGTTTTTGTTTTTGCTTTTGTTTAAGTGGTGAATTACATTTATAGACTTGCGTATGTTAAACCATCCTTGCATCCCCGGGATGAATCCTACTTGATCATGATGAATAAGCTTTTTTAATGTGCTGTTGCAATCGGTTTGCCAGTATTTTATTGAAGATTTTTGCATCTATGTTCATCATGGATATTGGCCTGAAGTTTTCTTTTCTTGTTGAGTCTCTGCCAGGTTTTGGTATCAGGATGATGTTGGTCTCATAAAATGATTTGGGAAGGGTTCCCTCTTTTTGGATTATTTGGAATAGTTTCAGTAGGAATGGTACCGGATCCTCTTTGTGTGCCTGGTAGAATTCAGCTGTGAACTCATCTGGACCTGGGCTTATTTTGTGTGGTAAGCTCTTAATTGCTGCCTCAACTTCAGACCTTTTTATTGGTCTATTCATCGTTTCGGCTTCCTCCTGGTTTAGGCTTGGGAGGACACAGGCGTCTAGAAATATATCCATTTCTTCCTGGTTTACTAGTTTATGTGCAAAGAGTTGTTTGTAGCATTCTCTGATGATGGTTTGAATTTCTATGGAATCTATGGTGATTTCCCCATTATGTTTTTTATTACATCTATTTGGTTGTTCTCTCTTTTCCTTTTCATCAGTCTGGCTAGCGGTCTGTCTATTTTGTTGATACTTTTGAAAAACCCACTCTTGGATTTATTGATTTTTTGATGGGTTTTTTTGTCTGTATCTTCTCCTGTTCTGCTCTGATGTTAGTTATTTTTTGTCTTCAGCTAGGTTTTTAGCTTTTTTGATATTGCTCCTCTAGCTCTTTCAATTTTGACAATAGGGTGTCAGTTTTGGATCTCTCCACTATTCTCATGTGGGCACTTATTACTATATATTTTCCTCTACAGACTGCTTTAAATGTGTCCCAGAGATTCTGGTACGTTGTGTCTTTGTTCACGTTGGTTCCAAAGAACTTCTTTATTTCTGCCTTCATTTCATTGTTTATCCAATCAAAATTCAGGAGCCAGTTGTTCAGTTTCCATGAAGCTGTGCGGTTCTGAGATATTTTCTGTATTCTGAGTTCCAACTTGATTGCACTATGGTCTGAGAGACTGTTATGATTTCAGTTGTTTTGCATTTGCTGAGGAGTGCTTTACTTCCAATTATGTGGTCAATTTTGGAGTAGGTGGGAGGTGGTGATGAGAAGAATGTATATTCTGTGGATTTTGGGTGGAGAGTTCTGTAAATGTCTAACAGGTTTGCTTGTTCCAGGTCTGAGTTCAAGTCCTGGATATCCTTGTTAATTTTCTGTCTGGTTGATCTGTCTGCTATTGACGGTGGAGTGTTAAAGTCTCCCACTATTATTGTGTGGGAGTTTAAGTCTCTTTGTAAGTCATTAATAACTTGCCTTATATATCTGGGTGCTCCTCCATTGCGTTCATATATATTTAGGATCGTTAGCTCTTCTTATTCTATCAATTCTTTAACCATTACGTAATGACCTTCTTTTTCCCTTTTGATCTTTGTTGCTTTAAAGTCTGTTTTGTTATAAACGAGAATTGCAACTCCTGCTTTTTTTTTTTTTTGCTCTCCATTTGCTTGGTAAATCTTCCTCCATCTTTTTATTTTGAGCCTTTGTGTATCCTTGCGTGTGAGGTGGGTTTCCTGGACACAGCTCACCGATTGGTTTTGGTTTTTTATCCAATTCGCCAGTCTGTGTCTTTTGATTGGTGCATTTAGCTTATTTACATTTAGGGTTAATATTGTTATGTGTGAATTTGATACTGCCATTTTGATGCTAGCTGGCTGTTTTGCCAATTGGTTCTTGTATATTCTTCATTTTGTTGATGCTCTTTAGCATTTGTTATGCTTTTAGGATGGCTGTTACTGGTTGATTCTTTAATTGTGTAGTGCCTCTTTCAGGAGTTCTTGTAAAGCACGTCTTGTGGTGTCAAAATTTCTGAGTACTTGCTTGTTCATGAAGGATTTTATTTTTTCTTCACTTATGAAGCTCAGTTTGGCTCGATATAAAATTCTGGGTTGAAAGTTCTTTTTTTTAAGGATGTTGAATATTGCCCCCCACTCTCTTCTGGCTTGTAGAGTCTCTGCCGAGAGGTCTGCTGTGAGTCTGATTGGCTTCCCTTTGTGGGTGACCCGACCTTTCTCTCTGGCTGCCCTTAGTATTTTTTCCTTCATTTCAACCCTGGTGAATCTGACGATTATGTGCTTTGGGGTTGCTCTTCTTGCCGAGTATCTTTGTGGTGTTCTCGGTATTTCCTGAAGTTGAGTATTGACCTGTCTTGCTAGGTTGGGGAAATTTTCCTGGATAATATCCTGAAGAGTGTTTTCCAGCTTGGATTCATTCTCTTCAACACATTCTGGTACACCTATCAAACGTAGGTTGGGTCTCTTCACATAGTCCAACATTTCTTGGAGATTTTGTTCATTCCCTTTTGTGCTTTTTTTTAATCTTGGTTTCTTGTTTTATTTCATTGAGTTGATCTTCAACTTCTGATATTCTTTCTTCTGCTTGGTCAATTCAGCTGTCAAAACTTGTGCATGCTTCGCGAAGTTCTCGTGTTGTGTTTTTCAGCTCCTTCAATTCATTCATATTCCTCTCTAATTTGTCCATTCTTGTTATCATGTCCTTGAATCTTTTTTCATATGTTTTTTCAAGGTTCTTAGTTTCTTTGCACTGATTTAGAACATGTTCTTTTAGCTCACTGAAATTTCTCATTATCCACTTTCTGAAGTCTGATTTTGTCATTTCTTCACACTCATTCTCCGTCCAGCTTTGTTCCCTTACTGGTGAGGAGTTTTGGTCCTTTGTAGGAGGTGAGGTGTTTTGGTTTTGGGTAATCCTCCTTTTTCCGCTGGTTTCTTCCTATCTTTATGGATTTATCCGCCTGTCGTCTTAGTAGTTGCTGATTTTTCAATTGGGTCTCTGTGTGGATGCTGAGATTGTTGATGATGAAGTATTTTTTTTACTTAGTTTTCCTTTTAATGGTCTAGCCCCTCTGCTTTATGAGTGCTGAGGTCCACTCCAGGCCCTGCTTGTCTGGGGTATACCTGTAGCAGCTGCGCAACAGTGAGGGATGATACCAGTTTCTTCTTCTGCTGTCTTTGTTCCAGAATGATGCCCGCCAAATGTCAGTCTGATTATTCCTTTTTTGGGGTGACTCTTTGGATATACAGGGGTCAGGGAGCTGCTTGAGGAGACGGTGTGTGCTTTATAGGAGCTCCAGTGGTGAGCTGTGTGCTCCATTGTTCATTCAGGGTTGTTGGGAGGTTGTTTATGTCTGCTGCAATAGAACTCATAAAACACCACGCTTTTTTTTCCCCCTTAGATGCTCTGTCTCAGGGAGTTGGGGCTTTCTTTATGAGTATATGTTACACTGTCCTGCCCCACTAGGAGGCAGTCTATTCACTATTTGCCTGCCGGAGCTCTGCCCTTCTAGCGCGGGTTCGCCCGGTTGCTGCTGGGCTCCATTCAGCTGCGGAGCATTCCCCCCTCCTGGCGGAGTCTCTCTGTTATGGCAGGTTGCCTCGGCAATAGCAGGTTGCGTCAGCCCTGGGCGGTACTTCAGTAGGGGTGGATTGCATCAGCAGTGGCAGTCACCCTTCTGCCACCGGGCTGCACTGTCCTAGATGCCAGCACCAAAACTCTCAGCCCCGAGTGCCTCCAATCGCTGCCCTGCTTGTCCCCTTGAGGGTGGGACACTCTGAGCCCAATCACCCAGCTCCCTGCCTCAGAGTCTGTCCTCTCTCTCTCTTTTCCTCTCCCCAACCTGAAAGATCGACTCTCTCACTGGTGCCCCATTAGCCTGCCAATAGGGCACTGGGATCCATGCAATCTCCCGTGCCGCTGCTTACTGCACCAGCTCAGATCACGTTTCCCAGGAATCTCCTGGTCTGGCTCATTGTCCAAGTCCCGTTCAATCAGATGGACATGCCAATCTGCCCTTCCAAATCTCAGATTGCCGTTTTAACAGGGCTCCCAGACCAGTGAGTTTTGTGCCAGGTCCCGCTGCGGTGCCAGCCGAAGCAGCCATGCAAGCCGGCTGCGTGAGCCCCCTGTACTAGCATCCCTTGTCTCTTCCACACCTGGGACGTCCCACGCTCTGTGGGCAAAATAGGTCCATCCAAGAATGCAGCTAGGACTCACCCTCTGCGCCTTCACTGAGAGCTGCAAACCTGAGTCGCTTCTACGATGCCATCTTGTGAGTCTTCCCCCACTCCGTATGTTTTTTATATGTTTGTTGGCCTCATGTATGTCTTCTTTTGTAAAGTGTCTGTTCATATTCTTTGCCCATTTTTGAATGGGCTTGTTTTTTTTTTCTTGTAAATCTGTTTGAGTTATTTGTAATTTCTAGATATCAGCCCTTTGTCAGATGGGTAAACTTCAAAAATATTTTCCCATTATGTTGGTTGTGGATTCACTCTCATGACTGTTTATTTTGTCGTGCAGAAGCTATGGGGTTTGATTAAGTTCCATTTTTCTATTTTGGCTTTTGTTGCCAATTCTTTCGGTGTTTTGGTCATGAAGTTCCTGCCTACTCCTATGTTCTGGATGGTTTTGCCTAGATTTTCTTCTAGGGTTTTTATGGTGCCAGGTCTTATGTTTAAGCTTTTAATCCATATGGAGTTAATTTTAGTGTCATGTGTCGGGAAGTGGTCCAGTTTCTGCTTTCTGCACATGGCTAGCCAGTTTTCCCAACACCTTTTATTAAACAGAGAATCCTTTCCCCATTGCTTGTTTTTGTCAGGTTTATCAAAAATTGTATGAATGTAGATACGTTGTGTTGCCTCTGATGCCTCTGTTCTGTTTCATTGGTATATATCTCTGTTTTGGTACCAGTACCATGCTGTTTTGATTATTCTAGCCTTCTTGTATAGTTTAAAGTCCGGTAGTGTGATGTCTTCTGATGTGTTCTTTTTGCTTAGAATCAACTTGGCTATGTGGGCTCTCTTTTGTTCAATATAAAGTTCAAGGTGGTTTTTCCCAGTTCTGTGAAGAAAAGCAATGGTAGCTTGATGGAGACACCATTGAGTATTTAAATTATTTTGGACAATAAGGCCATTTTCATGACATTGATTCTTCCTAAACATGAACATGGAATGCTTCTCCATCTGTTTGTGTCCTCTCTTATTTCGTTGAGCAGTGGTTTGTAGTTTTCCTTAAAGAGGTTTCTTACGTTCCTTGTAAGTTGGATTCCTAGGTATTTTATTCTCTTTGTAGCAATTGTGAATGACAGTCCGATCTTGATTTGGCTCTCTTTAAGTCTGTTATTGGTGTATAGAAATGCTTGTGATTTTTGCACATTGATTTTATATCCTGAGACTTTGCTGAAGTTGCTTATCAATTCAGGAGTTTTGAGCTCAGATGATGTAATCTTCTAAATATACTATTATGTTTTCTGCAAATAGAGACAATTTGGCTTCCTCCTTTTCTATTTGCATACACTTTATTTCATTTTCTTCCCTGATTGCTCTGAATAGAACTTCCAGTACTGTATTGAATAGGAGTGGTGAGAGAGGGCATCCTTATCTAGTGCAGATTTAATAGGGAATGCTTCCAGTTTCTGCCCATTCAGAATGTTATTGGCTGTTGGTTTGTCAAAAATAGGTTTTACTATTTTGAGATACGTTCCATCAATACCGAGTTTGTTGAGGGATTTTAGCATACAGGGCTGCTGAATTTTGTTAAAAGCCTTTTCTGCGTCAATTGAGATAATGATGTAGTTTTTGTTTTTGGTTCTGTTTATGTGGTGAATTACGTTTATAGACTTGTATATGTCTAATCAGCCTTGCATCCCTGGGATGAATCCTACTTGATAATGGTAGATAAGCTTTCTGATGTGCTGTTGCAACCGGCTTGCCAGTATTTCATTGAAGATTTTTGTATCTATGTTCATCATGAATATTGGCCTGAAGTTTTCTTTTCTTTTTGAGTCTCTGCCAGGTTTTGGTATCAGGATGATGTTGGTCTCATAGAATGATTTGGGAAGGGTTCCCTCTTTTTGAATTATTTGGAATAGTTTCAGAAGGAATGGTACCAGATCCTCTTTGTGTGTCTGGTAGAATTCAGCTGTGAACCAATCTGGACCTGGGCTTTTTTTGTATGGTACGCTCTTAATTGCTGCCTCAACTTCAGACCTTGTTATTGGTCTATTTATAGTTTCAGCTTCCTCCTGGTTTAGGCTTGGGCAGAAGCAAGTGTCCAGGAATCTTTCAGGTTTACTAATTTATGTGCATAGAATTGTTTGTCATATTATCTGGTGATGATTTGAATTTCTGCATAATCTGTGGTGATTTTTTGTTTATCATTTTTTATTGCATCTATTTCGTGTTTCTCTCTTTTCTTTTTTATCAATCTGGCTATTAGTCTGTCTATTTTGTTGATTTCTTCAAAAAACTCCAGCTCTTTTATGTATTAATTTTTTGAAGGGTTTTTCTTGTCTCTATTTTCTTCAGTTCTGCTCTAATCTTCGTTATTTCTCGACTTCTGCTAAATTTTGAGTTTGTTTGATCTTGCTCCTCCAGCTCTTTCAATTTTGACGTTAGGATGTCCATTTTGGGTGCCTCCACTCTTCTCATGTGGGCACTTATTGCTATATATATTTCTCTTGTGACTGCTTTAAATGTGTCCCAGAGATTCTGGTATGTTTTCTCCTCATTCTCGTTGGTTTCAAATAACTCCTTTATTTTTGTTATCATTTCATTCTTTATCCAGTCAAGATTCAAAAGGCATTTGTTCAGTTTTCATGAAGTTGTGCTGTTCTGAGTTAGTTTCTGAATTCTGAGTTCTAACTTGATTGCACGATGGTCTGAGAGAGTGTATGTCATGATTTCAGTTGTTTTGCATTTGCTGAGGCGTGATTTACTTCCAATAATGTAGTCAAGTTTAGAGTAGGTGTAATGTGGTGCTGAGAAGAATGTATATTCTGTGGATTTGGGGTGGAGAGTTCTGTAAATGTCTATCAGGTTTGCTTGTTCCTGGTCTGAGTTCAAGCCATGGATATTTTTGTTAATTTTCTGTCTGGTTGATCTGTCTAATATTGACAGTGGAGTGTTAAGGTTTCTCACTATTATTGTGTGGGAGTCTAAGTCTCTTTGTAAGTCATAAAGAACTTGCCTTATATATCTGGGTGCTCCTGTATTGGGTCCATATATATTTAGGATCATTTGCTCTTCTTGTTTTATTGATCCTTTTACCATTATGTAATGTCCTTCTTTGTCTCCTTTAATCTTTGTTGCTTTAAAGACTATTTTATCAGAGACAAAAATTGCAACTCCTGCTTTTTTTTGCTCTCCATTTGCTTGGTAAATGTTCCTCCCTCCTTTTATTTTGAGCCTTTGTGTATCCTTGCATGTGAGATGCGTTTTCTAAATACAGCACACCAATGGGTTTTGGCTTTGTATCCAATTTGCCAGTCTGTGTCTTTTGATAGGTGAATTTAGCCCATCTTCCCTTAGGGTTAATATTGTTATGTGCGAATTTGATACTGCCATTTTGATGCTACCTGGCTGTTTTGCCCGTTAGTTGATGCAGATTCTTCATTTTGTTGATGCTGTTTAGCATTTGGTATGTTTTGGGAATGGCTGGATCTGGTTGTTCCTTTCTATGTGTACTTTCTCTTTCATGAGCTCTTGTAAAGCAGGCCTGGTGGTGACAAAGTCTCTGAGTATTTGCTTGATCATGAAGGATTTTATTTTTCCTTCACTTATGAAGCTCACTTTTGCTGGATATGAAATTCTGGGTTGAAAGTTCTTGTTTTTAAGGATGTTGAATATTGGCCCCCACTCTCTTCTGGCTTGTAGGGTTTCTGCTGAGAGATCTGCTGTGAGTCTGATGGGCTTTCCTTTTTTTTGTGGCTCGACCTTTCTCTCTGGCCGCCCTTAGCATTTACTCCTCCATTTCATCCCTGGTGAATCTGACAATTATCTGCCTTGGGGTTGCTCTTCTTAAAAACTATCTTTGTGGTGTTCTCTGTATTTTCTTGACTTGAATATTGGCCTGCCTTGCTAGGTTGGGGAAATTTTTCTGGATAGTGTCCTGAAGAGTATTTTCCAGCTTGGAGTCATTCTCATTGCCACATTCAGGTACACCTATCAAACATAGATTAGATCTCTTCACATAGTCCCACATTTCTTGGAGACTTTGTTCATGACTTTTTGTACTTTTTTCTCTAATCTTGGCTTCTCATTTTATTTTGTTGATTTGATCTTTTACTTCTGAAATTCTTTCTTCTGCTTAGCCAATTTGGCTGTTGAAACTTGTGCATGCCTCACGAAGTTCTCGTGTTGTGTTTTTCAGCTCCTTTAATTTATTCACATTCCTCTCTAAGTTGCCCATTCTTGTTATCATTTCTTCAAATCTTTTTTCATGGTTCTTAGTTTCTTTGCATTGAGTTAGAACATGTTCTTTTACCTCACGGAAGTTTCTCATTTCCCACCTTCTAAAATCTGATTCTGTCATTTCATCACGCTCATTCTCCATCCAGCTTTGTTCCCTTCTGGTGAGGAGTTGTGGTCCCTTATAAGAGGCGAGGTGTTCTGGTTTCGCGGGTTTTTCTTCTTTTTTGTGCTGGTTTATTTCCATCTTTGTGGATTTATTCACCTGTCTTCTGAGTAGTTGCTGATTTTCGATTGGGTCTCTGAGTGGAAGTCCAGATTGTTGATGATGATGTATTTCTGTTTCTTAGTTTTCCTTCTAACAATCTGGCCCCTGTGCTGTAGGGTTACTGAGGTTCACTCTAGGCCCTGCTTGCCTGGAGTACACCTGTAGCAGCTGCAGAACCGTGAGGGATGCTACCAGTTTCTTCTTCTGCTATCTTTGTCCCTGAATGATGCCCGCCAAATGTCAGTCTTATCAGTACTTTCTGATGTGACTCTTTGGATATATGGGAGTCAGGGAACTGCTTGAGGAGAGTGTTTGTACTTTATACTTGAGAAGATAGTCTGTATTTTATAGGAGCTCAAATGCTGAGCTGTGAGCTCCGTTGTTCATTTAGGTCTGCTGGGCAGGTACGTTTAAATCTGCTGCAGCAGAACTCATAATGCCCCTTCTTTTCTCAGGTGCTCCCTTCTGGCGCATTAGGGCTTTATTTATCAGTATCCATTACACTGTCCTGCCCATTAAAGAGGTAGTCTAATTACTGCCTGCCTGTAGTCGCTATGCTGAGCTGCCTTGGGCTCCACCTTGTTGCCATGGGTTCCACCCTGCTGTCGTATGTAATTCCCTATAGTCTTGTTTAGAGGGGTTTGGTTAGAACTGCTGTGGTGATGGTGACCCTCCTCTGTAGTGGCAGACTCTCTGTGTTATGGCATGTTGTCTCGGCAATGGCAGGCTGCGTCAGCAATAGCAGAGTACCTACGTAGAAGTCGAGTGCCTCGGTAACCGCGGACGCTTCTCCCCAACTGAGCTACACCATCCTGGGTTCAGCTGTGCTTGGCATGAAACTCTCAACCCTGAGCATTTCCAATTGCTGTTTTGTTTCTGTGGGGTTGGGACGCACAGAGCCTGATCACCTTGCTCCCTGCCTCAGAGCCCTTCTTTTTTAAGTTGAATGATTGACTCTCTTCCAGGTGTTCTGGTAGCCTGCTGAAAGGGTGCTGGGATCTATGTGATTTCCCGTGAAGCGACCCACTGCTTCAGCTAGAACAACGTCGCTGCCCGCAATCTCCTGGCCTGGCTTTCTGTTTAAGTCCTGTTTAATCAGATGAATATGCTAGTCTGCCTTATGAAACCTCCAATTGCTGGCTTAACAGGGCAACCAAACAAGTGTATTTTTTACTTAGTGCTGCTTTGCTGTGGCCCTGGCTGTAAGAGCTGTGCTGGCCCAAACAGCTGCACTGGCCCAAACAGCCGCATTGGTGGCCCATGGGGATTCTATACCTGGGAATCTCCTGGTCTGTGGGGAATAAAGATCCATCTGAAAATGCGGCGTCCATTCACCCTCTGCACTTTCACTGGGAGCTGCAATCCTGAGTTGGTCCTACAGCAACATCTTCTCTGGAATCCACAGGGGTGTATTATTTAATGAGGCTTTGAGTTAGTGACCATATAAAATAGACTCCTGACTATTCCCCAAGTGTGTATTATTGACTGAGACTCTTAATAAGTGGGCATATGGAATAGACTACTGACTATTCCAAAGTTGTGCAGGCTTAGATTCTGTGGCCATATAAAATAGACTAGTGTTTGTTTTCCAGGTGTGCATTATTCACTGAGTCTGTAAATGAGTGCCTATATAAAGTAAACTTCTAACTCTTCCCCAGGTATGTATTACTCAGTGAGACTCTGCATGAGTGGTCATAAGAAATAGGATGCTGACTATCTCCCATGTTTGTACTATTCATTGAATCTCTGAATGAGTGGCTATGTGAAATAGACTGCTGAGTACTGTACATTTGTGCATTATTCACTGAGGCTATGAGTGAGAGGCCATATGACATGGAATTCTGACTATTCCACAGGTATGTTTTATTCACTGAGGCTCTGTATGAGTGGCTGTATGAAATACACTTCTGGCTACTCCACAGGTGTGCATTATTCACGGAGGCTCTGAAAAGGTGTTCATATGACATAGCCTCCTGATTATTGCCCAGGTGTGCATTATTCAATGATGCTCTTAATCAATGGTCATATGAAACAGAATCCTGACTGTTTCCCAGATGTGCATCATTCAGTAATGCTCTGATTGAGTGGCCATATGACATAGACTCTGACTATTCCACAATTGTGTATTATTCAGCGAGTTTCTGAATAAGTGGCCACATGAAATAGACTCCTGACTATTACCCAAGTGTGTATTACTTACTAAGGATATGGATGAGTGGCTACATAAAATAGCCTCCTGACTATTTCTCAGGTGTGTATTTCCCACCAAGGCACTGAATGAACCATCATATCAAACAGACTCCAGATTATTTCACAGGTGTGCATTATTCCATGAGACTCTGGCTGAGTAGGCATACGAAATAGACTCCTGAGTATTCCCCAGGTATGTATGATTCACTGAGGCTCTAAATGAGTGGCCATGTGAAATACACTCCTGACTTTTCCACAGATGTGTATTATTCAATGAGGCTATAAATGAGTGGTCATAGGAAAGAGACTCCTGAATACTCCCAGGAGTACATTGTTAGGTAGGGCTCTGAAAGAGTGGCTTTATGAAATAGAATCATGACTTGCCAGAGATGTGTATTGTTCAGTGAGGCTCTGAATGTGCAGCAATATAAAATAGACTTCTGACTACTCTACCGGTGTTCATTATTCAGTGAAGCTCCAAATGAGAGGCCACATGCAATAGTGTCCTGAGTATTTCTTGGTATGCATTATTCACTGAGGCTCTGAAAGCTTGGCCATATGACATAGCCTCCTGACGATTCCACAGGTGTGTATTATTTAATGAGGCTTTGAGTTAGTGACCATATGAAATCGATTCCTGACTATTTCTCAGGTGTGTATTATTGACAGAGACTCTGATTAAGTGGGCATATGGAATAGACTCCTAACTATTCTACATGTATAGGTTATTCAGTGAGTCTCAAAATGGGTGTCCATATCAAATAAAATTTCAACTATTCCCCACGTGTGTATTATTTACTGAGGTGCTGAATGAGTGGCCATATAACATGCATTCCTGAGGACTCAACAGGTGTTAATCGTTCACTTAGGCTTTGAATGAGCAATATGAAATAGACTCCTGACTATGTCCCAGGGGTATATAATTCACTGAGCCTCTAAATGATTGGCCTGATGAAATAAAATCATGGCTATTACTCAAGTGTGAATTATTCAGTGAGGCAAAAAATGAGTGGCCATATAAAATAGACCTCTCAGTACTCCACAAGGGTGAGTTATTCAGTGAGACTCTGAAAGAGTGGGAATATAAAATATACTACTGACTATTTCTCAGCTGTGCATTATTCACTGAGGTTCTGAATTTCTGGCCATTGGAAATAGAACTGCCACTATTTCTTAGGTGTGTGTTTTTCACTGAAACTCTGAATGAGTGGCCATTCTAAATACACTCCTGACAATTCCCCAAACTCGCACTACTTCGATAGGCTGTAAATGAGGGGCAATATTAAAAAGACTCCTCAGTATTCCCCTGGTGTTTATTATTCACTGAGGCACTGAAAGAGTGTTTCTATCAGACTCCTCACTATTCCCAAGGTGTGCAATATTCACTTTGGCTCTCAATACTGGTCGTATAAAATAGAATCCTGATTATTCCCCAAGTGTGTGTCATTCACTGAGGCTCTGAATGAGTGGCCATATGAAATAAACCATTGACTATTCACTGAGGCTTTGAATGAAGAGTCATTTGAAATGAAATCCCCAGTACTCCTCAGGTCTGAATGATTCACTGAGACTCTGAATGAGTGGCTATATAAAATAGTCTCTGGACAATTCCACAGGTGTGTACCATTCAGTGAGGCTCTGAATGAGTGGACATATAAAACAGAATCCTCACAATTTTAAGTGTGTGCATTATTCAGTGAAGGTCTGAATGAGTGTCCATAAGAAATAGAATCCTGACTATTCACCTGGTTTGCATTATTCACTGAGATGGTGAATGAGTGACCATATAAAATAGATTTCTGAGTACTCCCCAGGTATGATACGCATTATCTACTAAGGCATTGAATCAGTGGTAATATAAAATAGACAACTAAATATCCCCGAGATGCATATTATTCAGAGAGGCTCTGAATGAGTAGCTATATAAATTAGGCTCCTGACTATTCCACAGGAATGCATTATTCAATGATGCTCTTAATCAATGGTCATATGAAACAGAATCCTGACTGTTTCCCAGATGTGCATCATTCAGTAATGCTCTGATTGAGTGGCCATATGACATAGCCTCCTGATTATTGCCCAGGTGTGCATACCTACCAACAACAGTCACTATAGAGCACCTAACAACAGTCACTATAGAGCACCTACCAACAACAGTCACTATAGAGCACCTAGCCAACAACAGTCACTATATTGCACTCTACCCAGCAACAGTGACTATAGAGCACTCTACACAGCAAGAGTCACTATAGAGCACCTACCAACAACAGTCACTATAGAGCACCTACCAACAACAGTCACTATAGAGCACCTACCCAACAACAGTCACTATAGAGCACCTACACAACAAGAGTCATTATAGAGTAACTACAAAAACAGTCACTGTAGAGCCCTCTACTCAGCATAAGTCACTATAGAGCACTCTACCCAACAACAGAACACTATTAGAGTGCCTTACCCAAGAACAGTCACTATAGAGCACACACAACAACATTCACTAAAGAGCACCTACAACAACAGTCACTATAGAGCACCTACCAACAACAGTCACTATAGAGCACCTACCAACAACAGTCAATATAGAGCACCATACCCAACAACAGTCAGTTTACAGCACCCTACCCAACAACAGTCACTATAGA
>CM038395.1:170309900-170346930 GCA_021498475.1 Saguinus midas
TAACTTATGTGCTATTTTATTTTTATTTTTTTTTTTTATTTTTATATACTTTATTTTTTAATGAATTTATTTTTTAATTTTTTCTTGCATTATAGGTTTTGGGGTACATATGCAGAAGGTGCAAGATAGTTGCAAAAAGTACACACGTGGCAGTGGGTTTTGCTGCCTTCCTCCCTTTCACCCACACTTGGCATTCATCCCAGGCTATCCCTCCCCAGCCCCCCACTGTCCCTCCCCATTCCCCCAATAGACCCCAGTGTATAGCAGACCGCCTCTGTGTCCATGTGTTCTCATTTTTCTCACCCGCCTATGAGTGAGTATATGGGTATTTCTTTTCTGTTCTTGTGTCAGTTTGCTGAGAATGATGTTCACCAGATTCATCAATGTCCTTACAAAGGACACAAACTCATCATTTTGATTGCTGCATAATATTCCATGATGTATATGTGCCACATTTTCCCAGTCCAGTCTATCATCGTTGGGCATGTGGGTTGGTTCCAGTTCTTTCCCATTGTAAACAGTGCTGCAATGAACATTCGTGTGCATGTGTCCTTAGAGTAGAACGATTTATAGTCCTTTGGATAGATACCCAGTAATGGGATTGCTGGGTCAAACGGAATTTCTATTTCTAGGTCCCTGAGGAACCGCCACACTGTCTTCCACAAGGGGTGAACTAATTTACACTCCCACCAACAGTGTAAGTGTTCCTATTTCTCCACATCCTCTCCAGCATCTGCTGTCTCCAGATTTTTTAATGATTGCCATACTAACAGGCGTGAGATGGTATCTCAATGTGGTTTTGATTTGCATCTCTCTAATGACCAGTGATGATGAGCATTTTTTCATATGTTTGTTGGCCTCATGTATGTCTTCTTTTGTAAAGTGTCTGTTCATATCCTCTGCCCATTTTTGAATGGGCTTGTTTGTTTTTTTTCCTGTAAATCTGTTTGAGTTATTTGTAAATTCTGGATATCAGCCCTTTGTCAGATGTGTAAACTGCAAAGATTTTTTCCCATTCTGATGGTTGCCGATTCACTCTAGTGACTGTTTCTTTTGCCGTGCAGAAGCTGTGGAGTTTGATTAGGTCCCATTTGTCTATTTTGGCTTTTGTTGCCAATGCTTTTGGTGTTTTGTTCATGAAGTCCTTGCCTACTTCTATGTCCTGAATGGTTTTGCCTAGATTTTCTTCTAGGGTTTTTATGGTGTCAGGTCTTACATTTAAGTCTTTAATCCATCTGGAGTTAATTTTAGTGTAAGGTGTCAGGAAGGGGTCCAGTTTCTGCTTTCTGCACATGGCTAGCCAGTTTTCCCAACACCATTTATTAAATAGGGAATCCTTTCCCCATTGCTTGTTTTTGTCTGGTTTATCAAAGATAATATGGCAGATAGGTTGTGTTGCCTCCGATGCTTCTGTTCTGTTCCATTGGTCTATATCTCTGTTTTGGTACCAGTACCATGCTGTTTTGATTACTGTAGCCTTGTAGTATAGTTTGAAGTCTGGTAGTGATGCCTCCCGCTGTGTTCTTTTGCTTAGAATTGACTTGGCTATGCGGGCTTTTTTGGTTCCATATGAAATTCATGGTGGTTTTTCCAGTTCTGTGAAGAAATTCAATGGTAGTTTGATGGGGATAGCATTGATTGTGTAAATTACTTTGGGCAGTATAGCCATTTTCACGATATTGATTCTTCCTAACCACGAACATGGAATGTTTCTCCATCTGTTTGTGTCCTCTTATTTCGTTGAGCAGTGGTTTGTAGTTTTCCTTAAAGAGGTCCCTTACATTCCTTGTGAGTTGTATTCCTAGGTATTTTATTTTCTTTGTAGCAATTGTGAATGGCAGTTCGTTCTTGATTTGGTTCTCTTTAAGTCTGTTATTGGTGTATAGGAATGCTTGTGATTTTTGAACATTGATTTTATATCCTGAGACTTTGCTGAAGTTGCTTATCAGTTTCAGGAGCTTTTGGGCTGAGGTGATGGGGTCTTCTAGGTATACTATCATGTCGTCTGCAAATAGAGACAATTTGGCTTCCACCTTCCTATTTGAATACCCTTTATTTCTTTTTCTTGCCTGATTGCTCTGGCTAGAACTTCCAGTACTATGTTGAATAGGAGTGGTGAGAGAGGGCATCCTTGTCTAGTGCCAGATTTCAAAGGGAATGCTTCCAGTTTTTGCCCATTAAGTATGATATTGGCTGTTGGTTTGTCATAAATAGCTTTTATTACTTTGAGATATGTTCCATCAATACCAAGTTTATTGAGGTTTTAGCATAAAGGGCTGTTGAATTTTGTCAAATGCCTTCTCTGCATCAATTGAGATAATCATGTGGTTTTTGTTTTGCTTCTGTTTATGTGGTGAATTACATTTATAGACTTGCGTATGTTGAACCAGCCTTGCATCCCCGGATGAATCCTACTTGATCATGATGGATAAGTTTTTTAATGTGCTGTTGCAATCGGTTTGCCAGTATTTTATTGAAGATTTTGCATCTATGTTCATCATGGATATTGGCCTGAAGTTTTCTTTTCTTGTTGAGTCTCTGTCAGGTTTTGGTATCAGGATGATGTTGGTCTCATAAAATGATTTGGGAAGGGTTCCTTTTTGAATTATTTGGAATAGTTTCAGAAGGAATGGTACCAGATCCTTTTTGTGTGTCTGGTAGAATTCAGCTGTGAACCCATCTGGACCTGGGCTTTTTTGTGTGGTAGGCTCTTAATTGCTGCCTCAACTTCAGACCTTGTTATTGGTCTATTCATAGTTTCAGCTTCCTCCTGGTTTAGGCTTGGGAGGACACAGGCGTCCAGGAATTTATCCATTTCTTCCTGATTTACTAGTTTATGTGCATAGAGTTGTTTGTAGTATTCCTTAAAGAGGTCCCTTACATTCCTTGTGAGTTGTATTCCTAGGTATTTTATTTTCTTTGTAGCAATTGTGAATGGCAGTTCGTTCTTGATTTGGTTCTCTTTAAGTCTGTTATTGGTGTATAGGAATGCTTGTGATTTTTGAACATTGATTTTATATCCTGAGACTTTGCTGAAGTTGCTTATCAGTTGCAGGAGCTTTTGGGCTGAGGTGATGGGGTCTTCTAGGTATACTATCATGTCGTCTGCAAATAGAGACAATTTGGCTTCCACCTTTCCTATTTGAATACCCTTTATTTCTTTTTCTTGCCTGATTGCTCTGGCTAGAACTTCCAGTACTATGTTGAATAGAGTGGTGAGAGGGCATCCTTGTCTAGTGCCAGATTTCAAAGGAATGCTTCCAGTTTTTGCCCATTAAGTATGATATTGGCTGTTGGTTTGTCATAAATAGCTTTTATTACTTTGAGATATGTTCCATCAATACCAAGTTTATTGAGGTTTTTAGCATAAAGGGCTGTTGAATTTTGTCAAATGCCTTCTCTGCATCAATTGAGATAATCATGTGGTTTTTGTTTTGCTTCTGTTTATGTGGTGAATTACATTTATAGACTTGCGTATGTTGAACCAGCCTTGCATCCCAGGATGAATCCTACTTGATCATGATGGATAAGTTTTTAATGTGCTGTTGCAATCGGTTTGCCAGTATTTTATTGAAGATTTTGCATCTATGTTCATCATGGATATTGGCCTGAAGTTTTCTTTTCTTGTTGAGTCTCTGCCAGGTTTTGGTATCAGGATGATGTTGGTCTCATAAAATGATTTGGGAAGGGTTCCCTCTTTTGGATTATTTGGAATAGTTTCAGAAGGAATGGTACCAGATCCTCTTTGTGTGTCTGGTAGAATTCAGCTGTGAACCCATCTGGACCTGGGCTTTTTTTGTGTGGTAGGCTCTTAATTGCTGCCTCAACTTCAGACCTTGTTATTGGTCTATTCATAGTTTCAGCTTCCTCCTGGTTTAGGCTTGGGAGGACACAGGCGTCCAGGAATTTATCCATTTCTTCCTGATTTACTAGTTTATGTGCATAGAGTTGTTTGTAGTATTCTCTGATGATGGTTTGAATTTCTGTGGAATCTGTGGTGATTTCCCCATTATCGTTTTTTATTGCATCTATTTGGTTGTTCTCTCTTTTCTTTTTTATCAGTCTGGCTAGTGGTCTGTCTATTTTGTTGATCTTTTCAAAAAACCAGCTCTTAGATTTATTGATTTTTGAAGGAGTTTTCTTGTCTCTATCTCCTTCAGTTCTGCTCTGATCTTAGTTATTTCTTGTCTTCCGCTAGGTTTTGAGCTTTTTTGATCTTGCTCCTCTAGCTCTTTCAATTTTGACGATAGGGTGTCAATTTTGGATCTCTCCACTCTTCTCATGTGGGCACTTATTGCTATATATTTTCCTCTACAGACTGCTTTAAATGTGTCCCAGAGATTCTGGTACGTTGTGTCTTCATTCTCGTTGGTTTCAAAGAACTTCTTTATTTCTGCCTTCATTTCATTGTTTATCAATCAACATTCAAGAGCCAGTTGTTCAGTTTCCATGAAGCTGTGCGGTTCTGAGTTATTTTCTGAATTCTGAGTTCCAACTTGATTGCACTATGGTCTGAGAGACTGTTTGTTATGATTTCCGTTGTTTTGCATTTGCTGAGGTGCTTTACTTCCAATTATGTGGTCAATTTTGGAGTAGGTGTGATGTGGTGCTGAGAAGAATGTATATTCTGTGGATTTGGGGTGGAGAGTTCTGTAAATGTCTATCAGGTTTGCTTGTTCCAGGTCTGAGTTCAAGTCCTGGATATCCTTGTTAATTTTCTGTCTGGTTGAATTCAGCTGTGAACCCATCTGGACCTGGGCTTTTTTGTGTGGTAGGCTCTAATTGCTGCCTCAACTTCAGACCTTGTTATTGGTCTATTCATAGTTTCGGCTTCCTCCTGGTTTAGGCTTGGGAGGACACAGGCGTCCAGGAATTTATCCATTTCTTCCTGATTTACTAGTTTATGTGCATAGAGTTGTTTGTAGTATTCTCTGATGATGGTTTGAATTTCTGTGGAATCTGTGGTGATTTCATTATCGTTTTTTATTGCATCTATTTGGTTGTTCTCTCTTCTTTTTATCAGTCTGGCTAGTGGTCTGTCTATTTTGTTGATCTTTTCAAAAACCAGCTCTTAGATTTATTGATTTTTGAAGGGTTTTTCTTGTCTCTATCTCCTTCAGTTCTGCTCTGATCTTAGTTATTTCTTGTCTTCGCTAGGTTTTGAGCTTTTTGATCTTGCTCCTCTAGCTCTTTCAATTTTGACGATAGGTGTCAATTTTGGATCTCTCCACTCTTCTCATGTGGGCACTTATTGCTATATATTTTCCTCTACAGACTGTTTTAAATGTGTCCCAGAGATTCTGGTATGTTGTGTCTTCATTCTCGTTGGTTTCAAAGAACTTTTTATTTCTGCCTTCATTTCATTGTTTATCCAATCAACATTCAAGAGCCAGTTGTTCAGTTTCCATGAAGCTGTGCGGTTCTGAGTTATTTTCTGAATTCTGAGTTCCAACTTGATTGCACTATGGTCTGAGAGACTGTTTGTTATGATTTCAGTTGTTTTGCATTTGCTGAGGAGTGCTTTACTTCCAATTATGTGGTCAATTTTGGAGTAGGTGTGATGTGGTGCTGAGAAGAATGTATATTCTGTGGATTTGGGGTGGAGAGTTCTGTAAATGTCTATCAGGTTTGCTTGTTCCAGGTCTGAGTTCAAGTCCTGATATCCTTGTTAATTTTCTGTCTGGTTGATCTGTCTGCTATTGACAGTGGAGTGTTAAAGTCTCCCAATATTATTGTGTGGGAGTCCAAGTCTCTTTGTAAGTCATTAAGAACTTGCCTTATATATCTGGGTGCTCCTGCATTGGGTCCATATATATTTAGAATCGTTAGCTCTTCTTGTTGTATCGATCCTTTTACCATTATGTAATGACCTTCTTGTCCCTTTTGATCTTTGTTGCTTTAAAGTATACCTTATCAGAGATGAGAATTGCAACTCCAGCATTTTTTGCTCTCCATTTGCTTGGTAAATCTTCCTCCATTCTTTTATTTTGAGCCTTTGTGTATCTTTGTGTGTGAGGTGGGTTTCCTGGATACAGCACACTGATGGGTTTTGGTTTTTTATCCAATTTGCCATTCTGTGTCTTTTGATGGGTGTATTTAGCCCATTTACATTTAGGGTTAATATTGTTATGTGTGAGTTTGATACTGCCATTTTGTTGCTAGCTGGCTGTTTTGCCCGTTGATTCATGTAGATTCTTCATTTTGTTGATGGTCTTTCACATTTGGTATGCTTTTAGGATCGCTGGTACTGGTTGTTTCTTTCTATGTGTAGTGCCTGTTTCAGGAGCTCTTGTAAAGCAGGCCTAGTGGTGACAAAATCTCTGAGTACTTGCTTGTTCATGAAGCATTTTATTTTTCCTTCTCTTATGAAGCTCAGTTTGGCTGGATATGAAATTCTGGGTTGAAATTTCTTTTCTTTAAGGATGTTGAATATTGGCCCCCACTCTCTTCTGGCTTGTAGATTCTCTGCCGAGAGATCTGCTGTGAGTCTGATGGGCTTTTCTTTGTGGGTGACCCGACCTTTCTCTCTGGCTGCCCTTAGTATTTTCTCCTTCATTTCAACCCTGGTGAATCTGACGATTATGTGCCTTGGGGTTGCTCTTCTTGCGGAGTATCTTTGTGGTGTTCTCTGTATTTCCTGGAGTTGAGTATTGACCTGTCTTGCTAGGTTGGGGAAATTTTCCTGGATAATATCCTGAAGAGTGTTTTCCAGCTTGGATTCATTCTCTTCATCACATTCTGGTACACCTATCAAACGTAAGTTGAGTCTCTTCACATAGTCCCACATTTCTTGGATATTTTGTTCATTCCTTTTTGTGCTTTTTTCTTTAATCCTGGTTTCTCATTTTATTTCATTGAGTTGATCTTCAACTTCTGATATTCTTTCTTCTGCTTGGTCAATTCGGCTGTTGAAACTTGTGCATGCTTCACGACGTTCTCGTGTTGTGTTTTTCAGCTCCTTCAATTCATTTATATTCCTCTCTAAGTTGTCCATTCTTGTTATCAATTTTTCGAATCTTTTTTCAAATATTTTTTCAAGATTCTTTGTTTCTTTGCACTGATTTTGAACATGTTCTTTTAGCTCAATGAAGTTTCTCATTATCCACTTTCTGAAGTCTGATTCCGTCATTTCATCACACTCATTCTCCATCCAGCTTGTTTCCCTTGCTGGTGAGGAGTTTTGGTTCTTTTTTGGAGGTGAGGTGTTTTGGTTTCGGGTGTTTTCCTCCTTTTTGCGCTGGTTTCTTCCCATCTTTATGGATTTATCCGCCTGTCGTCTTAGTAGTTGCTGATTTTTCAATTGGGTCTCTGTGTGGATGCTGAGATTGTTGATGATGAAGTATTTCTGTTACTTAGTTTTTCTTCTAATGGTCTAGCCCCTCTGCTGTATGAGTGCTGAGGTCCACTCCAGGCCCTGCTTGTCTGGGGTATACCTGTAGCAGCTGTGGAACAGTGAGGGATGATACCAGTTTCTTCTTCTGCTGTCTTTGTTCCAGAATGATGCCCACCAAATATCAGTCTGATTAGTCCTTTTTTTGAGGTGACTCTTTGGATATACAGGGGTCAGGGAGCTGCTTAAGGAGACGGTCTGTGCTTTATAGGAGCTCCAGTGCTGAGCTGTGAGCTCCGTTGTTCATTCAGGGTTGTTGGGAGGTTGTTTATGTCTGCTGCAATAGAACTCATAAAACACCACCCTTTTTTTCCCCCTTAGATGCTCTGTCTCAGGGAGTTGGGGCTTTCTTTATGAGTATCTGTTGCACTGTCCTGCCCCACTAGGTGGCAGTCTATTCACTATTTGCCTGCCGGGGCTCTGACCTGCTAGCACAGGTCCGCCCTGTTGCTGCTGTGCTCCCTTCTGCTGTGGAGCGCTTTTGGTGGACTCTCTCTGTTATGGCAGGTTGCCTCAGCAATGGCAGGCTGCATCAGCACTGGGCGGTACTTCAGTAGGGGCGGATTGGGTCAGCTATGGTGGACGCCCCTCCCTCACCGGACTGCACCGTCCTTGATGCCAGCAGCAAAACTCTCAGCCCCAAGCATCTCCAGTCGCCGCCCTGCTTGTCCCCTGAGGGTGGGTTTGCTGAGCCCCATCACCCTGCTCCCTGCCTCAGAGGCTGTGCTCTCTCTCTCTCACTCCCTCTCCACAAGCTGAAAGGTCGACTCTCTCACTGGCGCCCCAGTAGCCTGCCGGTAGAGCACTGGGATCCGTGCAATCTCCCGTGCCTCTGCCCACTTCACCGGCTCAGATCACGCTTCCCAGGAAACTCCTGCTCTGGCTCACTGTCCAAGTCCCATTCAAACAGATGGACATGCCAATCTGCCCTTCCAAATCACAGATTGCTGGTTTAACAGGGCACCCAGACCAGTGAGTTCCGTGCAGGGTCCCGCTGCAGCACCGGCTGAAGTGGCCGCACGAGCCAGCTGTGTTAGCAGGCAAAGCGTCTAGTGTCTCTCCCACACCTGGGACTTTCAACGCTCTGTCGGCAAAAAAAGGTCCATCCGAGAATGCGACTAGGACTCACCCTCTGTGCCTTCACTGAGAGCTGCAATTCTGAGTTGCTTCTACGATGCCATCTTGCGAGTCTCCCCCTGGGTAATTTTTGAATATTTAGTAGAGATGGGGTTTTGACCTGGTCGCCAGGCTATCCTCAAACCCCTGACTTCAAGTGATCCACCAGTCATCTCAGCCTCCCAATGTGTTGGAATTTTACTCAGCTAAGATGGTAACTTGGTAGCCCCATGGTTGGGCCTTTGGTTTCCACCCTAACAGCCAGAAACTTCCTGAGAGAGCACTGTCCCTTGAAGGAAAGGTGGTTATCTGCAAATAGCAGTAGGGTCTTGCTCTGAAATCCTCAAAGCTTCAAAGCAGGGCTGTCCCTGTGGTGTCAGAGCTCTGGCCAGTCACTTGTGAGTCAGAGCTTGGGCATGCAGGGCTGTATGGGGGCAGGCTGTGGCCGAGTTTTCAGGCCCAAGCGAGGCATCGGGGCTGCCTGGGCTAGTCAACAATGGTGTACACCATAGCTTCTGAGGCCCAATCCACCACCCACCAGGACCCTCTGGGCATGGCGTTGGTGGCCGGAGACACCCTTTCCCAGCCCTGTCACAGACCTGCATGGACCCTGGCTTCCATAGGCACCACTGAATTTCTTTTCCAAGTCCCTTTGGGGAGTCAGTGGCCATCCTGCACCATCCTCCCAGGGTGCCGTGCCCGGCCAACATCCCTCTGCTATGATGCTTTTCTTCCAAGTCCACGATTGTGGTTGAAGAGTGCTCCCTGAGCACCTTAAGTCCCTTGTGTCATGTTTCTTTCACGTGTGAGGGGATGGTGGAAAGAGTCTCACTCTGAAGGCATGGATGGGCCAGCCCCTGTGTGACTCTGGTGGCCCAGAGGGCATTCCCAGTCCCACTGCTGCTCCCGTTTGTGTGTGTGTGTGCACACGTGCATGCATCTCTGTGTGTGTGCATGTGTATGTGTGTTTCTTGAGGTTGACCAGACGGCCCTGTGTGCTCCATGTCTGGCTGTGATGGTGGCCTTTTTGGGGACAGATGTCCATCTCGTGTGTTTCTGAGTCAGCCATGTGGCTGGTGACTAGACCCCTGCCCCCTGAGCTCTGTATATCTTTCACACTGAGTTGTCATTTTAGCCATGGTGTTATTGCTGACACGCTGTTTTCTAGTGACCCGTTGCTGGAGAGGTTGGGTCTCTGGATGCATGGGGTGGTATCTGGTCTACCGGTGATTTGGCTAGCCAGCCCCACTCTCTGATAAGCTGCCAGCTGGGGGCCGTGTGTTTTACCTCCAGTGCATCAGTCTGAGTGTCCCAGCTTTCTGGTGCCACTGTCGGTCCGAGTCTCCTCTGACCCACCTGTGTGTGGTGGGGAGAAGCCAGTGTGAGCAGGCTGACCTCTGCCTGCATGTGCAGCAGTAAGACACGTGTGGTTCTCAAATACAGGCATTCTGGTGGAATCTCGTGTGTTAAACACACAAGTAACAGATAATCGAGGTTGTTTGCTGTCTAAAACAGAGCAAGCTCAAAATGTAAGGAAGACTGAGAAATTCCACAGCAAAAAAATGTGACTGATGGTAGCCAAGGAATCCCACAATGTTACCATGGAAACTGAGTGAATGGTTTGAAATGAAGAATTTGTCATGTACTTAGGAAGGAAATATCTTTTTTAAGTAAAAAAAAGTGTTGGGACAGAAAATACTTTATGTATCTAAGTGGACTATTCAAAAGCTTAGAGGTCATTTTTTGTAATTTTCTTTTGAACATTTTCAGTCAGAAAGCCTGTATTTACTTTTGGAAACTGCACAAGCAATGCACCTGTCTCGAAAACTTTGCAGATTATGTGATGTTAGGTAAAATGCACAATTGTTTCTTTTTGGCAGATTCGTTTCAGTAACTTGAAAATGAGATATTAAGAAAAGCCAATTTTTTCTTAAATTTAGTTCATCTGTTTCTAAAAGGACATTAAATGTAACCATTTTGGAAGATCAAGGTATTTCTTTTAAAGCATACCATGTATGCTGTCTATGATCAGTAAACATAAAATATGGTAATTGGTATGAACTCTGCACCATAGTACGCATCATTATGACGGCCGTGCAATTGAATATGAATAGGAGTGTGGCCTCAATTATATCTAAATCAATTGATTAACGAGTATGCTTTGCCTTCTTTCCAGATTTAAACTACCTTTTACGATAGGGAATTGGCAGTATCAGCTTGTCGTGCAATCTGATACTTTGAATGTAGTTTTCAGTGATCAGAAGCAGCAGTTATTTGAGCACGTGAATGGCATGACAATCACTACAATTGTACCAAAACCACCATATTACAGACATTTTCACTAGGTATTTCTCATCTGCAGTTTCTCAGAAGGCCCACAGATTATTCCAACTGTCAAATCGTTGCATCCTTCTGTCACACCCTTTTCTGTCTTCTCTCTTTCATTAACCAAACTGTCAGGTGTGACTGTCACAACTGTGATGTTGTCCAGTAAACGGGAAGTATAACATCCTTTGACCCTTATGTTCATATCATAAATTTTACCACCTAAACATCATGTTCACATGTTCATTCCTCAAGAATGAAATGAAGGTTCTATGTTAAAATACATTTTGCAGGCCGGGTGCAGTGGCTCAAGCCTGTAATTCCAGCACTTTGGGAGACCAAGGCAGGTGCATCACGAGGTCAAGAGATTGATACCATCCTGGTCAACACGGTGAAACCCCATCTCTACTAAAAATACAAAAAATAGCTGGGTATGGTGGCACGTGCCTGTAGTCCCAGCTATTGGGAGGCTGAGGCAGAAAAATTGCTTGATCCCAGGAGGCCGAGGTCATGGGGATCCGACATCATGCCATTGCAGTCTAGCCTGGGTAAAAAGAGTGAAACCCCGTCTCAAAAAAAAAAGAAAAAATACTACAAAAAAAGAAGAAGAAGAAAGAGAAAGAAAAGAAATAGAAAGAAGAAGAAGAAGAAGAAGAAGAAGAAGAAGAAGAAGAAGAAGAAGAAGAAGAAGAAGAAAGAAGACTTTATTGTTGTACTTGAGTGAATCAAAGAAGGCAACACACTCTGAGATTGAAATATGAGTCTTTTATTATGCCAGTGACCGAGAGGTGACTGACGCCCAAAATTTTCTCGGCCCCTAAGAAAATGTTAGGTGGTCTTTTACACCCTAGTTTTTTTTTTTTAATTTTTATTGCATTATAGGTTTTGGGGTACATGTGCAGAATATGCTAGATAGTTGCATAGGTACACACATGGCAGTGTGTTTTGCTGCCTTCCTCCCCTTCACCTACACTTGGCCTTTCTCCCCAGGCTATCCCTCCCCAGCAACCCCCGCTGTCCTTCCCCATTCCCCCAATAGACCCCAGTGTGTAGTAGACCCCCTCCCTGTGTCCATGTGTTCTCATTTTTCTCACCTGCCTATGAGTGAGAATATGTGGTATTTCATTTTCTGTTCTTGTGTCAGTTTGCTGAGAATGATGTTATCCAGATTCATCCATGTCCTTATAAAGGACACAAACTCATCATTTTTGATTGCTGCATAATATTCCATGGTGTATATGTGCCACATTTTCCTTGTCCAGTCTATCATCGATGGGCATTTCAGTTGGTTCCAGGTCTTTGCTATTGTAAACAGTGCTGCAATGAACATTCGTGTGCATGTGTCCTTATAGTAGAATGATTTATAGTCCTTTGGATATATACCCAGTAATGGGATTGCTGGGTCAAATGGAATTTCTATTTCTAGGTCCTTGAGGAATTGCCACACTGTCTTCCACAATGGTTGAACTAATTTACACTCCCACCAACAGTGTAAGAGTGTTCCTATTTTTTCACATCCTCTCCAGCATCTGCTGTCTCCAGATTTTTAATGATCACCATTCTAACTGGCGTGAGATGGTATCTCAATGTGGTTTTGATTTGCATCTCTCTAATGACCAGTGATGATGAGCATTTTTCCATGTCTTTGTTAGCCTCATGTATGTCTTCTTTTGTAAAGTGTCTGTTCATATCCTTTGCCCATTTTTGAACGGGCTTGTTTGTTTTTTTCCTGTAAATCTGTTTGAGTTCTTTGTAAATTCTGGATATCAGCCCTTTGTCAGATGCATAAACTGCAAAGATTTTTTTTCCCATTCTGATGGTTGCCGATTATCTCTAGTGACTGTTTCTTTTGCCATGCAGAAGCTGTGGAGTTTGATTAGGTCCCATTTGTCTATTTTGGCTTTTGTTGCCAATGCTTTTGGTGTTTTGGTCATGAAGTCCTTGCCTACTCCTATTTTAAAATGGAGGGGAAACATAGCTGAAGGAAATTTTTCACAAAATCAGAGTAAGCAAAAAGTTTGAAGATAAACTATTCCATGAGAAATAAAACACTGCCAGGTGTGAGGGGTAAAGTGTCACAAAAGACATAAAACTTATATAGGTAATGGGGGCTCTGGGCACTCGACAGCACCTGTCCACATTCCCAGGCTCTGCTGGTACCACTTAACTCGGCCTCTTTTCAACAAATACATTTCTGGAAGTGCCCAGTGTCAGCCCGCCCCAGTGACATACTGTGGTAACATATTGAATGGTGGGAAAATTACTAACATGTAGAAGGTAAAATGGAGTCTGCCCAGCTCAGGAAGCTAACATAAAGCCTGAACAGCTTTTAGTCTGAGAAAGAGAGAGTTAGTTTTAACTGGAAAAAAGCAGTTTATCACATTATGAAGTACAGTTTGCATCAACTGGCTGTCACTAGACATCAGAAAATCCACAAAAGCGCTAGTCAACAACAGGAGAAAAACAGCAGCTCATATGTCCCAGGGAAATGATACACCTTTCTGGAATTCTGTGCCAAGGCATCACCTTTGGTCATCTTGGTGGAGCACAGTATCATTTTTTAGACAGCGTTTCTATTTCAGGCAAATACTGCTATGGCCCAGTGTGGCACCACGATGGCCTTCCTGTTTTGCAAATGTGCTGGCCTGAGGAAGGAGAAAATAAGACTTCATGATAAAAGGTGATTGAGAGACCCAGCCAAGATGAAACTTTCCTAGGAAGGGAGAGACACCTGAGGAGTAAAGGGGTGAAAAAGCCCCACCACTACAGTCCAGCCCACCCACCTGCTTGCACACATGGACCAAAGGCTGTGCCATTGGCCCCAGATGCCTCTGGGAAAGTGGGACCATGCCCCACCCCACCCCCATCTTCAAAAACAGTGGCCACTGAGTGAGGTGAGGCCTGTCCAACACCCATGTAAATGTCAGCTGACAAACGATGGGGGAGGAGCAAGAAGATGGAGGCCCACCCGGGTGGCTCCAGAAAGTTCCCATGCAGGGTGATGGGAGGCTCGGTGTTGGGGTAAACTCACCTCAAAAACTCATCAAATTGGAGTAAAGGGGTGGCGGGACTTCAAAAATAAACCAACTCTTCATAAAGCCCAGGGAGAAGAGTCTATGGGCATGAAAGACACCGAAAAACAAAAGAGATGAAGTACCGATCAAAGAACAGTAGGGCCCCCACAAGGGTGGAGGTTCCCCAGGCAACAAGGGAGAGAGGGAGGAACCTCCAGATGGGAGGAAGAGAAACTGGTTGCCCCAGGCTCCATGAAGTCATTGGGTAGACCTCCCTCTGTGCCACCTCCATTTTCCATTACAGTGGCAGCTAGGTGATGCCTAAAGACAACTGACGCTTGCAGGTATCAGCACAGAAAAGAAGAAAACGCTGGATCACTCTGGGTTGGGGTGGATGTTGGGGGATGGGAGGCAGCTCAAGCATGCCGCATCACCAGCCTCTCCCCGATGCCCCTTTGACTGGGATGTTTCTGGGCCCAAAGTTTCCTCTTGGGTGATGCCCACATGCAACTAGTTGACCAGAGCCCACAGGAAACACTAGGCACCTGCCCATGGGTTCATCTGGAGCTTCCATTACCCTAGAGGGAAGGAACAGGAGACCAGCGGATGGGGCATGTGGGCAAAGGCTGGGGTGGAGATGGGACCTATCTAAGATGGAAGTGCAGTTCATAGCATTTCAGAGTGGACTCAAGACCCACCACCTCAGAGTGGCAATAGCCATTACAGGAAAACAAAAGTCCGTGAAATTCACACTCCCAGAGACTGTGTGGATTTCATGAGGAGAAGAAGATGGCTTGCAGAACACTTCTTCCCATCCCTGGGTTAAGTTTGCACTCCCAAACTTGGCATTTCTTCCCCCCACACCCCCCAAAGTTTCACTCTTGTCACCCAGGCTGGAGTGCAGTGGCACGATATCAGCTCACCAAAACCTCTGCCTCCTGTGTTCCAGCGATTCTCCTGCCTCAGCCAACCGAATAGCTTGGGATGACAGCCATGTACCACCATGCTGGGTTAATTTTGTATTTTCAGTAGAGATGGGGTTTGTCCAATCTGCCTGGCTGGTCTCAAACTCTTGACCTCTTGTGATCCACCAAACTCGGTCTCTCAAAGCGTTGGGATAACAGGCATGAGCCACCACGCCCGGAAGCCTAGTATGCAATTTATGAATCATGTTCCCCAGAGTCCACCCTCTGGTGAATCAGCCAGAAATCTAGTTCCATGAATCCCAGAGCACCCACATCTGCCCTCTAACATCGGTCAGAGTATGCACACTACACATCACTCCACGTGGCATCTCACCACAAGAACATCACTGCTGTTCCAGCCAAGTAGCAATGCAGTGGCCACATTTTAGAAATCACTCACACAAAAGCACTGTGATAGGTCCTATGTCTAGAAATGTAGGCTGCAGTAATGAGCTTTCTTACTTAGCACCTCCACAATCGGTTTCGCTAGGTAAGATTTTTCTTAACCATTTATTTTTAAGTTGAGAAGTTTGTCAGGGAAATACCAGGATTTTAGATGCCACTAGTGACAGAGAGAAAATTCTGAAACATGCTCCTCCCATCCAAGTGGAAGCCTGGCCTCAACCTCCCCAAATTATACACTGAGTGGGGAATACCAGAAGGGCCCTTCTGTCTGTCTAGATTCCTCTCACCCTCTCTTAGCAGGCGTTCTTTCCTGTTTGTGGAAGAGGCAGGGCCCTCCCCTTCCCCCAGAACTGAAGGACTTACAGTTGGAGAAGATACACCCTGTGGAACCCAAGTCATCCCAGGGGCCTTCATGCTGAAGGCTCCCATGAAGACAGGTCCCAGAAACAAAATGTGTCTGGCCAATTATCTGATTCATCTGTCTCTGAGGAGTTGACGTTTCAGGCGAACCTTCAAAGGGCCAAAGGCAAAGCTCTCCCTCTGCCCCCACCTGACCTTTTCATCAGCAGTGAAGGGTGACAGTCTCCCCAGGCAGGCCCAGGTCACCAGATACCCTGATCCATTTCTCCCCTCCCTCCCAGTGGGATTCCACACATCCATCTTCGGGATGGGGTGACACAAAGTCTAAGTTACTTAACTGAGTCACTATCAGAGAAAGGGGATCGATGGAGTCAACCTATGTCAGAAATGACAAGTCATTCAGAGCCTATGGAAGGGCCAGCCACAGTGAAAAGTGGCAGGGTGAAAACTTCCTCTTTCTTCTTTTTTCCTTCTGATACAGAGTCTCACCCCTGTTGCCCAGGCCAGAGTGCAATGGCATGATCTCAACTCAGGGCAACCTTCGCCTTTCAGGTTCAAGGGATTCTCCTTCCTTTCTGCCTGCCTGCCTGCCTCAGCTTCCCAAGGAGCTGGGATCACAGGTATCCCCCACCACACCCAGCTAATTGTTTGTACATTTAGTAGAGATGAGGTTTCATCACGTTGGCGAGGCTGGTCTCAAACTCCTGACCTCAAGTGATCCTCCCTCCTCCTCCCAGGGTCAAGGGATTCTCCTGCCTGCCTGCCTGCAAGTCTGCCTGCCTGCCTCAGCCTCCCAAGTTGCTGGGATCACAGGTGTCCACCATCATGCCCAGCTAATTGTTTGTACATTTAGTAGAGATGAGGTTTCATCACGTTGGCCAGGCTGGTCTCGAACTCCTGACCTCAAGTGATCCTCCCTCCTAGGCCTCCCAAAGTGCTAGGATGACAGGTGGGAGCCACCGCACCTGGCCCATGTGATTGCTTTTCAAGGATGAAATTATGGTGACTCACACTCATCATCCCAGCACTTTGGGAGACCCAGGAGGGCTGATCACTTGAGGTCAAAAGTTTGAGGCCAGCCTGACCAACATAATGAAACCCCATCCTCCCAAAAGTAGGAAAAGTAGCTGGGTGTGGTGGTGTGCCTGTCATTCCAGCTACTGAAGGCTAAAGCAGAAGAAAAGGAGACTCTTCCAGCTCCACCATCCCCAACCCCAGCCACAGCCAGCCTTCTTGTGTGGCGGTGCCTGGAAAAGCTTCTGAATGAATGGATGGGAGGCATCACCTCAGAGTCCAGAAGGGAAACAGGGCTTTCTGCATATGAATGTGGCTCTAGCAGGTGGCACCTGCTTCCACAGCGATATGACTCACTTTGCCTGGCAGGGAGCGAGACTCCACCTCAGAAAGAGAAGAATAAAAAAAAGGAAAAATATTAGCACGTCTGTTGTGGCCATGAATCAGTCCCCAGAATCCAGACACAGTGTGGCTTGAGCCCATCCATCGTCCCAAAACTTTGAGACACCGGGTCAGGAGGATTGCAATGAAGTGATGGGATCTTGTCTGTAGAAAACATTAGAAACTGATCTCAGGGGCTGGGTCCAGTGGCTCAAGCCTGTCATCCCAGCACTTTGGGAGGCCCAGGCAGGCGGATCACCTGAGGTCAGGAGCTCCAGACCAGCCTGACCAACCTGGTGAAACCCCATCTCCAATAAATGAATGAATGATCTGGTCACAATGGCATGTGCCTGTGCTCCCAGGTACTCCGGAGGATGAGGCAGAAGAATATCTTTAGTCAAGGAGTGTCTAGACTGCAGAGAGTGAGCTAAGATGGCACCACTGATCTCCAGCCAGGGTGGCAGAGTGAGACGCTGTCTCTAGATCAATAAAATCATTGGAAGGAGCTCTCTCTTTCTACTTTCAATGGGTATCTCTTTAGGCCAGGTGAAAAACAAGAAGAGAGAGAGAGAGAGAGAGAGAGAGAACAGGTGTTGGGAGGCGTGTCTGTTTGATGACTAAAAGTACACAAACCCAAACAAGAAAAAAAAATAAAAGTGTGTAGTTGTGTAGGATTCGGTAAATGCATCGCATTTTCTTTTCTTCTCTGGAGAAAACCTGTCATCCCAGCAACTCGGGAGGCTGAGGCAGGAGAATCACTTGCTCCTGGGAGATGGAGGTTGCAGTGATCCCAGGCTGGAGTGCAGTGTGGTGCAATCTCCATTGACTGCCACCTCTGCCTCTCAGGTTCAAGCGATTCTCCTGCCTCAGCATCCTGAGTAGCTGATTTTGGGAAAAGGAGGTAGCAGGGAGTCGAGATTGTGTCATGAGGCTCTGGCCTGGGTGCCCGATGAGACCCCATCTCAAAGAAAAGATGAAAAGTCTATTTCCCAGAGCTGAAAAATGGGTAGATTCAGTATGAGATGCACACGGGATGGTGGCCAAGCTCAGATCGCAGTTTTTCTGCTCTGTCTGTGTAGCCCTGCCATCGTATAACATGGACCCCATGGGCAGTAACCCTTTCATTAATTATCAGTTCAGGTAGAGCATCCACACATAGCACATCTCATGCCGGTTTCTTTGGTTTTCTCTCCCTCTCTGTTTCTTTGCATCTTTGGACACCAAACCCCTGTGTCACAACTGATTACATCCCATCTGTAGAAAACTTGCAAAATAATCTGGACACAGGCCAGGCATGGTGGCTCACGCCTGTCATCCCAGCACTTTGGGAGGCTGAGGCAGGCGGATCACCCACGGTCGGGAGTTCGAGAGCAGCCTGACCAACATGGTAAAACCCTGTCTCTAAATAAATAAATAAATAAATAAATAATCTGGGCACAATGGCACATGCCTGTAGTCCCAGGTACTCTGGAGGCTGAGGTGGAAGAATCTGGAGCCAAGGAGTGTCCAGACTGCAGTGAGTGAGCTAGGATGACACCACTACACTTGAGAATTTAAGTCTCTCTCTCTCTCTCTCTCTCTCTCTCTCTCTCTCTCTCTCTCTCTCTCTCTCTCTCTCTCTCTCTCTCTCTCTCTCTCTCTCTCTCTCTCTCTCTCTCTCTCTCTCTCTCTCTCTCTCTCTCTCTCTCTCTCTCTCTCTCTCTCTCTCTCTCTCTCTCTCTCTCTCTCTCTCTCTCTCTCTCTCTCTCTCTCTCTCTCTCTCTCTCTCTCTCTCTCTCTCTCTCTCTCTCTCTCTCTCTCTCTCTCTCTCTCTCTCTCTCTCTCTCTCTCTCTCTCTCTCTCTCTCTCTCTCTCTCTCTCTCTCTCTCTCTCTCTCTCTCTCTCTCTCTCTCTCTCTCTCTCTCTCTCTCTCTCTCTCTCTCTCTCTCTCTCTCTCTCTCTCTCTCTCTCTCTCTCTCTCTCTCTCTCTCTCTCTCTCTCTCTCTCTCTCTCTCTCTCTCTCTCTCTCTCTCTCTCTCTCTCTCTCTCTCTCTCTCTCTCTCTCTCTCTCTCTCTCTCTCTCTCTCTCTCTCTCTCTCTCTCTCTCTCTCTCTCTCTCTCTCTCTCTCTCTCTCTCTCTCTCTCTCTCTCTCTCTCTCTCTCTCTCTCTCTCTCTCTCTCTCTCTCTCTCTCTCTCTCTCTCTCTCTCTCTCTCTCTCTCTCTCTCTCTCTCTCTCTCTCTCTCTCTCTCTCTCTCTCTCTCTCTCTCTCTCTCTCTCTCTCTCTCTCTCTCTCTCTCTCTCTCTCTCTCTCTCTCTCTCTCTCTCTCTCTCTCTCTCTCTCTCTCTCTCTCTCTCTCTCTCTCTCTCTCTCTCTCTCTCTCTCTCTCTCTCTCTCTCTCTCTCTCTCTCTCTCTCTCTCTCTCTCTCTCTCTCTCTCTCTCTCTCTCTCTCTCTCTCTCTCTCTCTCTCTCTCTCTCTCTCTCTCTCTCTCTCTCTCTCTCTCTCTCTCTCTCTCTCTCTCTCTCTCTCTCTCTCTCTCTCTCTCTCTCTCTCTCTCTCTCTCTCTCTCTCTCTCTCTCTCTCTCTCTCTCTCTCTCTCTCTCTCTCTCTCTCTCTCTCTCTCTCTCTCTCTCTCTCTCTCTCTCTCTCTCTCTCTCTCTCTCTCTCTCTCTCTCTCTCTCTCTCTCTCTCTCTCTCTCTCTCTCTCTCTCTCTCTCTCTCTCTCTCTCTCTCTCTCTCTCTCTCTCTCTCTCTCTCTCTCTCTCTCTCTCTCTCTCTCTCTCTCTCTCTCTCTCTCTCTCTCTCTCTCTCTCTCTCTCTCTCTCTCTCTCTCTCTCTCTCTCTCTCTCTCTCTCTCTCTCTCTCTCTCTCTCTCTCTCTCTCTCTCTCTCTCTCTCTCTCTCTCTCTCTCTCTCTCTCTCTCTCTCTCTCTCTCTCTCTCTCTCTCTCTCTCTCTCTCTCTCTCTCTCTCTCTCTCTCTCTCTCTCTCTCTCTCTCTCTCTCTCTCTCTCTCTCTCTCTCTCTCTCTCTCTCTCTCTCCCTTCCTCCCTCTGACTGGGTCCAAGTAACAACCTGGGAGGCAGCCAAAGAAATTTCCACTGAGTGTTTTTTGTCTTTCTCTTTATTTTTTAAATCATTTTCATCTTTCAACAGATGCTCGTTTGAAGGAAATTTTCATGGAATATGAAAATGTGTCCTAAGAACAGTTTACTAACACAGCTGAGAGAGAGAGAGAGAGAGAGAGAGAGAGAGAGAGAGAGACACTCCATCAAAAAAAATTAGATACACAGAGCAAATGCCAACAATTTCTACACTATGTAAAACAATCCTCACTGCAGCTTGTGGCACTGAAAAGAAAAGGCAGGATCATGAGATGTGTGTGAAAATTGTCTTTGTTTGCAATGCCTGTATTATCAACTGTGCATCCAGACTGGAAACAAGGACTGGAAAGAAACACACAAGACAAATATGACCAGGCCCATTTCACATTCACACCTGTCATCACAGCAGTCTCAAAGGCCAATGTGGGAAAATGGCTGGAGTGCAAATGTTTGAGATCATCTCGAGCTGTCAGTCAACACCACCTCCACCTGTATAAATGATCATCATCAGCAGCATCATCATCATCAAAGTTTAAAAAGAAATATGTGTGTCCAGATTGTGGACCACAAAGTGAGACCACATGCCTACTAAGAAGGTGATAGGTAAGACAGACAGACAGACAGACAGACAGATGGATGGATGATAGGCAGGCAGGCCAATAGAGATCAAGTCAGGTGCAGTGACTCAGGCCTGTAACAACAGCACTGTGAGAGGCCAAGGCAGGTGCAATTCTGGAGAGCAGGAGTTCCAGACCAGGCTGGGCATCATGGTGGAACCCCAAACCCCATCTCACATACATACATACATACATACATACATACATACATTAAAAACAATGCAATAGTTAACCCCTGTGGTGGCATGGCACATGTGTGTAGTCCCAGGTAGTGGGATGGGAGGGACCTGAGGAGAGATGACAGCTTGGTCCAAAGCATGGAGTGGGGGAGAAAAGAGAGAAGAGAGAGAGAGAGAGAAATGTGAGTCTGCTATGAAAGAAAGAAAGAAAGAAAGAAAGAAAGAGAAAGAAAGAAAGAAAGAAAGAAAGAAAGAAAGAAAGAAAGAAAGAAAGAAAGAAAGAAGAAAGAAAGAAAGAAAGAAAGAAAGAAAGGTGAGCCTTCCCCAAATAAATAAATAAATAAATGCGAAAGAGTCTGCCTCTAAATAAATCAATTGATAGATAAATAAACAAATAAATAGCCGGGCATGGTGTCTCAGGCCTGTCATCCCCCAGCACTTTGGGAGGCTGAGGCGGGTGGATGGCCTGATGTCAGAACATCGAGACCAGCCTGGCCAATGTGGTGAAACCCCGTCTCTACTAAAAAGACACAAATTAGCTGGGCGTGGTGGCATCCACCTGTAGTCAAAGCTACTCAGGAGGCTGAGGCAGGAGAATTGCTTGAACCCGGGAGGCAGAGGTTGCAGTGAGCCGAGATTGTGCCACTGCACTCCAGTCTGGCGCCTGGTGACAAACTGAGACTCTGTCTCAAAAAAAAAAAAAAGAAAGAAAGAAAAAGAAAGAAAGAAGAAAGAAAGAAAGAAAGGTGAGCCTTCCCCAAATAAATAAATAAATAAATAAATAAATAAATAAATAAATAAATAAATAAATAAATAAATAAATAAATAAATAAATAAATAAATAAATAAATAAATAAATAAATAAATAAATAAATAAATAAATAAATAAATAAATAAATAAATAAATAAATAAATAAATAAATAAATAAATAAATGTGAAAGAGTCTGCCTCTAAATAAATCAATTGATAGATAAATAAACAAATAAATAGCCTGGCATGGTGTCTCAGGCCTGTCATCCCCAGCACTTTGGGAGGCTGAGGCAGGAGAATTGCTTGAACCAGGGAGGCAGAGGTTGCAGTGGGCCAAGATTGTGCCACTGCACTCCAGCCTGGCTCCTAGTGACAAAGTGAGACTCTGTCTCAAAAAAAAAAAAAAAAAAGAAAGAAAGAAAGAAAGAAAGAAGAAAGAAAGAAAGAGAAAGAAAGAAAAAGAAAGAAAGAAAGGTGAGCCTTCCCCAAATAAATAAATAAATGTGAAAGAGTCTGCCTCTAAATCAATCCATCCATATGTCCATTAAACAAGAAAACCAAGAAAGGATCAATGTAACACATAGAAGTGAAAAGAAACGGTAAGAACAAACAAGCAAACAAGAGGGCGGGAAGAAAGGTAAAAGGTAATCAAGGTCACAATGAACTGCTTTCTTCTGCCCCTCCTTCCCCTGCCATGAGTATGCTGCACACAGACACACACACACACACACACACACACACACACACACACACACACACACACACACACAGACTGTAAATGCAAGTGTGAGATATACCTCCCAGGCTTATGAGAACCCTGTAGTCTCAGCTACTTGGAGGCAGAGATCACCTGAGTCCAGGGAGAAGCAGTCAATGCTGTGAGCCACGATCAGGAGGTCAGGGTGGATCAAGAGGTTGGGAGTCTGAGACCGGCCTGGTGAACGTGGTGAAACAGAGGGAGACCCTGTCTCAGAAAAGATGAAAAGAAATAAAAACACACAATAAAACAAAACAAAACAAAAACAAGGACTTGGGCAAATGCAGATGGGCCCCTGCCCCCAACCACACCCCCACTCCAGTCCCTGTCCCCAGCACTGGCCCCAGCTTCTGCCCCTGGCCTACAGCCCCTGGCCTATTGCCCAGAGCCCTGGCCCTGGTCCCACACGGAAAAAATAAAGGAAAAAAAGCTGGACACAGCGACGACCTATCCACCTCTCAGACCTGTCGACAGAAACTGAAAGTGGGCTTGAAGAGCAACTAAGAGAAGTTGGGTGTGGGCAGTCCCCTCTACACCATCGTCAATAGGGGGTGGGTGGACCAATGCCCTGTTTGTTGTCATAGTTGGACTGTCTCACAGCCTACGGGTCGACCTCATAGCCAGCCAGAGAAAATGTCTGGCAGCCACTGCCTACATCTGGTTGACCCCGGAGCCACCTATCATGTGTGCAATGCAGCACAGCACGCAGCTGCATGACCACTTTGGATGAGAGGGCCTGCTGGTCGACCTCAGAAACAGCAGACAAGAGGCTGTCTGGCAGTCATGGCCAACATCTGGTCGACCCGGGAAGGAGCAGAAAAGTGACCACCGGGCCAGACCCACCCACCCCCACAGCCACGGGAGTGCGAGAGGGCCAGAACACAAGCAGCAACACCCACACTAGCCCCACACCTCAAATCCCGAGGCCATGAGGGAGATGGACAGACAGACATGCCCACCCAACTGGGCTTCCACACACGTGGAAAACCCTTGTGTCAAGGGCTGACTTTCCATACATCACAGCAATGGAGCTGCTCTGCTATGTATGAAACCACGACCCAGAAGCAGGTCGTCTATGAATGGTTTAGCACCAGGTTCTCCACAAACGTGCATTGTGTGATGGGTGAGGAGTCACCTGCCTTTCCATCTACACCCTGTTTCCCAGGATGAGGGGCACTCCACATTGAAACCCAGTCCTGGCATGCATCAGGAGATGCCCCACATGGGGATGAGTGGCCCACCAGTGGGGACAGTGGGGGACCATCTAAACGAGGCCAACACAGGCCCTGCATTATGGTGCTGCCATATCGTTTCACCTGGGTGGGATTCTGACTTAGAGGTGTTCAGTCATAGCCCCACAGATGGTAGGTAGCTTCACCCCGTTGGCTCCTCAGCCAAGCACATACACCAAATGTCTAAACCTGTGGTTTCTCTCGTACTGAACAGCATTACCATGGCAACAACACATCATCAGTAGGGTAAAACTAACCTGTCTCATGACAGCCTAAACCCAGCTCATGTTTCCTATATTGGCTTGTGTGAACAAGCCAACAAATTCTGGCTTCACAATGGCAAATTTTGCTTCACAATGATAGGAAGAGTCAACATCAAAGGATCAAAAAGCAACATCTCTATGAACGCTTGGCCGCCACAAGCCAGTTCTCTGTGTGGTAAGTTTTCTGACACCTGCTTAAAACCCAAAACATCAGAAAAACCATGAGAGGCCCCATTTTCATGGTCTGTATGTGTACTAAAATCAAGATCAAGCGAGCTTTTGCCCTTCTGTTCCATGGGAGGTTTCTGTCCTCCCAGAGCTCACCTTAGGACACCTGCATTATTGTTTGACAGGTGTACCATCCCAGTCAAACTCCACACCTGGCACTGTCCCTGGAGTGGGTTGCACCTGGCTAGCAGCAGGCCGGGTGCTTGGCAAAAGAAGGAAGAGCCCCTCGGGACTTGCCCTACCCCACCTCACTGGGTCAGTGTAAAAACAATTATAGTGGTATTTCAGTGGTGGCCCACAAGGCCGGTGGGGATGTGGGGGCACCAGGGGCCTCCCATTTATTCTACACCTCTCATGTCTCTTCACCATGCCAGACTAGAGTTAAGCTCAACAGGGTTTTCTTTCCTCACTGATTCCACCAAGGCTGTTGCCCTTCTGTTCCATGGGAGGTTTCTGTCCTCCCAGAGACAGTGGGAATCTCGCATCCATTGTTTGCAGCACTAATTAGATGATGAGGCATTTGGCTATCTTAAGAGAGTCATAGTTACTCCTGCTGTTTACATGCGCTTCATTGAATTTCTTCACTCTGATATTCAGAGCACTTGGCAGAAATCACATCATGTCAACACCCACCGTGGGCATTCACGATGCTTTGTTTTAAACAGTCAGATACCCCTGGTCTGCACCAGTTCTAAGTCGGCTGCTAGGCACTGGCCAAGGTGAGGTACCATGCAGAACCATGGCCCCAGGGGTGGAATAACCCACAGGCCGCTGCTGCCACTGCATGGAGGGGGGAATATGGGGGCAGACAGATGGGATGCTGGGGGGGAGGAGGGGGATGGAACCCATGTCCACTGCCCGCTGATGATGACCACCACCTGGATGCTCCCTGCCAATGTCCACCACTCTGGATTCATGGATCTGAACCTGACTCCCTTTTGATAAGCCAAGGCAACAGAGGCCATCACCCGCCCCTTCGGAATGGCACTCATCCATCTCTCAGAACTTACTGATCTATGTTCAATGACTGTTCACATGGAACCCTTCTCCACTTCAGCCTTCAAAGTTCTTATTTGAATATTGGCTACTACCACCAAGATCTGCACCTGTGGCAGCTCCACCTGGGCCCACACTCTAGGCTTCAAGGCTCACCACAGCAGACCTCCTACTCATCACTTTGCAGCCTAGCATTTTCAGGGCTCTGGTGGGGTGGGTGGGGTGGCCATCACCTGTGCCACCACTTTCGTCCACTTTCGACTGCTGGAGATGACCGTGTATGGGCCCGACACTCCAGCATCATTGGTTTTCAGGGCTACTTGATTAGACAGGTGAGTTGTTACACACTTCTTAGTGGATTCTGAATTCTATGGCCACCGTCCTGCTGTCAATATCAACAAACACATTTTCTGGGGTCTGAAGAGCATTGGCATTGGGCGCCTTAACCAGGCATTTGGTTCATCTTGCAGTGCCAATTCTGCTTAGCAAAAGTGGCCCACTAGGCACTCGCATTTCATGCATGGCTCCATGCCAGTGATCCGGGCTTCTTACCCACTTAAAGTTTGGGAATAATGTGAGATCACTTTGGCCCCATGGCTACAGACACAAGGGCGGTCCCACAGCCCTCCCACATGGGATGCCAGCTGGCCCTCAGCAGCACCACGGAGCCCTCTCACAGGACCCAGGCCACACCACCGGGGGCCATGAAGTGACCCCAGCGACAAGCCCGACACCAGGGTGACATGCGCAAAATCTCGTCCATTTCTGGCCTGCTCCCACTCTGGGAGACTGGCACACCCCACCATCACCACCACCACCACCACCACCACCACCACCACCACCACCACCACCACCACCACCACCACCACCACCACCACCACCACCACCACCACCACCACCACCACCACCACCACCACCACCACCACCACCACCACCACCACCACCACCACCACCACCACCACCACCACCACCACCACCACCACCACCACCACCACCACCACCACCACCACCACCACCACCACCACCACCACCACCACCACCACCACCACCACCACCACCACCACCACCACCACCACCACCACCACCACCACCACCACCACCACCACCACCACCACCACCACCACCACCACCACCACCACCACCACCACCACCACCACCACCACCACCACCACCACCACCACCACCACCACCACCACCACCACCACCACCACCACCACCACCACCACCACCACCACCACCACCACCACCACCACCACCACCACCACCACCACCACCACCACCACCACCACCACCACCACCACCACCACCACCACCACCACCACCACCACCACCACCACCACCACCACCACCACCACCACCACCACCACCACCACCACCACCACCACCACCACCACCACCACCACCACCACCACCACCACCACCACCACCACCACCACCACCACCACCACCACCACCACCACCACCACCACCACCACCACCACCACCACCACCACCACCACCACCACCACCACCACCACCACCACCACCACCACCACCACCACCACCACCACCACCACCACCACCACCACCACCACCACCACCACCACCACCACCACCACCACCACCACCACCACCACCACCACCACCACCACCACCACCACCACCACCACCACCACCACCACCACCACCACCACCACCACCACCACCACCACCACCACCACCACCACCACCACCACCACCACCACCACCACCACCACCACCACCACCACCACCACCACCACCACCACCACCACCACCACCACCACCACCACCACCACCACCACCACCACCACCACCACCACCACCACCACCACCACCACCACCACCACCACCACCACAGTAACAACCTGGGAGGCAGCCAAAGAAATTTCCACTGCATGCTTTTTGTCTTTCTCTTTATTTTTAAATCATTTTCATCTTTCAAGAGATGCTCGTTTGAAGAAGAAATTTTCATGGAATATGAAAATTTGTCCTAAGAACAGAGTTTTCCAACACAGCTGAGAGAGAGAGAGAGAGAGAGAGAGAGAGAGAGAGAGAGAGAGAGAGAGAGAGAGACACTCCATAAAAAAAAAAGCAGGTGCACATGGCCAACGCCAACGCTTTCTACACTATATGAAACAACCATCAGAGAGAGATCAGGCATGCCAGCTTGTGGCACTGGAAAGAAAAGGCAGGATCGTGAGATGTGTGTGAAAATTGTCTTTGTTTGCAATGCCTGTATTATCAACTGTGCATCCAGACTGGAAACAAGGACTGGAAAGAAACACACAAGACAAATATGACCAGGCCCGTTTCACATTCACACCTGTCATCGCAGCAGTCTCAAAGGCCAATGTGGGAGAATGGCTGGAGTGCAAATGTTTGAGATCATCTCGATCTGTCAGTCAACACCACCTCCACCTGTATAAATGATCATCAGCAGCATCATCATCATCAAAGTTTAAAAAGAAATATGTGTGTCCAGATTGTGGACCACAAAGTGAGACCACATGCCTACTAAGAAGGTGATAGGTAAGACAGACAGACAGACAGACAGACAGATGGATGGATGATAGGCAGGCAGGCCAATAGAGATTGAGTCAGGTGCAGTGACTCAGGCCTGTAACAACAGCACTGTGAGAGGCCAAGGCAGGTGGAATTCTGGAGAGCAGGAGTTCCGGACAAGGCTGGGCATCAGGGTGGAACCCCAAACCCCATCTCACATACATACATACATACATACATACATACATACATACATACATTAAAACAATGCAATAGTTAACCCCTGTGGTGGCGTGGTGCATGCATGTAGTCCCAGGTAGTGGGGATGGGAGGGACCTGAGGAGGGATGACAGCTGGGTCCAAAGTGTGGGGTGGGGGGGGAAGAGAGAGAGAGAGAAAGAGAAAGAGAGAGAGAGAGAGAGAGAGAGAGAGAGAGAGAGAGAGAGAGAGACAGAGACAGAGACAGAGAGACAGAGAAATGTGAGCCTTTCCCGAAATAAATAAATAAATAAATGTGAAAGAGTCTGCCTCTAAATAAATCGGTTGATAGATAAATAAACAAATAAATAGCTGGGCATGGTGTCTCAGGCCTGTCATCCCCAGTGTTTTGGAAGGCTGAGGCAGGTGGATCACCTGAGATCAGAACATCGAGACCAGCCTGGCCAACGTGGTGCATGAATGAATAATAAAATAAATAAATAAATAAATAAATAAATAAATAAATAATAAACGTGAGCCAGCCTCTACATAATTAGGCAGATAAATAAAGGCAAGCCTGCCCCCAAATGAATGAATGAATGCCTGTAGAGAAATACTTGAGACCCTGCCTCAAACTAAATGAACGAACGTGAAGGTAAGAATGACATGGGAGGGTTAAGAAACCATAAGAAACAACCAAGAGGGTGTGAACGAAGGTGGTAATTAAGTACCAAAGTGAATGAAAGGAACTATTCACACACACATAGATGTAGAACAAGTATTCATTTTATTTCATACGTAATATATGATTATTTGCATATATAATACTGCATATTATTTATATTTAGAGAGAGAGAGAGAGAGAGAGAGAGAGATAAGACAGAGACAGAGACAGAGGAGACAGAGAGAGACCCCACCTGCCTCTCAATAAATCCATCCACACGTACATAAAACAAGGAAACCAAGAAAGGATCAGTGTAACACACAGAAGTGAAAAGAAAAGGGAAGAACAAACAAGCAAACAAGAGGGTGGAAGGAAGGCAAAAAGGGAATCAAGGTCACAATAAACTGTTTCTTCTGTCCCTCCCCCACCGCAGTATGCCCGGCTGCACAAACACCCACAGACACACACAGACACACAGACACACACACACACAGACACACACACACACACACACACACACACACACACCCATATGTAAATGCAAGTGTGAGATATAAGGCTTATGAGAACCCTGTAGTCTCAGCTTGAGGCGGAGATCACCTGAGTCGAGGGAGGGCGTCGACGCTGCCGTGAGCATCAATCATGAGGTCAGGTGGAATCAAAAGGTCGGAGTTCGAGACCGCCTGTGAACGTGGCAAAAAGAACAGAGGGATACCCTGTCTCGAAAAGATGAAATAAATTAAAAAACACAACACAACAAAACAAAACAACCCACGCGGATCCGCCCCCACCACACCCCACCCAGTCCCTGTCCCCAGTCCCCTGGCCCCCCCTGTCCCCCGTCCCCCCCAGAGCCCCCGTCCCACACAGAAAATAATGAAGGAAAAAGCCGAACACAGCGACGACCTATCCATCCACCTCTCAGACCTGGCGACGCAAGCTGAAGCGGGTTGAAGAGCAACTAGAGACGAAGTCGGGCACGTGGGAATCCCATCTACAGCGACGAAAGAAGTGGATGGTGGCCCGATGGGATGGAGACATCCCTGTCGCTGCTGTAGCGGGACTGTCCCCGCAGCCTGCTGGTCGACCTCATACAGCCAGCCAGAGACTAAGTCCAGAGCCACCGCCGACATCTGGTCGACCTCATAGAGAGCGAGCCAGAGACTAAGTCCAGCAGCCACGCCGACATCTGGTCGACCCCGAGTCAGCGCATGGCGCGTGCGCGCCGCAGCCCGGCGCGCTGCAGGGTCGACCTCAGAAACGGCAGACCAGAGGCTGCCGGAGGCCGGAGGCCGCCATCTGGTCGACCCGGAAAGAGCGGAAAGGCGACCGCCCGGACCTGCCCGCCCCCGCCGCGGGGACGGGAAAGGGCCGGAACACAAGGGGCCGCCCCTCCGCAGCCCCGGCCCGCACGGCGGGCCGCAGCGAGGCCGCGAGGGGGACGGACGACGGATGGACGGACGGACGGACGCGCCTGCCCCGCCGGGCCCCCGCACACGCGGACAAACCCTTGTGTCGAGGGCTGACTTTCAATAGATCGCAGCGAGGAGCTGCTCTGCTACGAAACCCCGACCCAGAAGCAGGTCGTCTACGAATGGTTTAGCGCCAGGTCCCCACGAACGTGCGTTGCGTGACGGGCGAGGGGCGGCCGCCTTCCCGCACCCGCTTCCCAGGACGAGGGCACTCATACATATCATACATACATACATACATATATACATACATACATATAGTAAAAACAATGCAGGAGTTAATCCCTGTGGTGGCATGCACATGCGTGTAGTCCCAGGTAGTGAGGATGGGAGGGACCTGAGGAGCAATGACAGCTTTGTCCAAAGCATGAGGTGGGGGAGAAGAGAGAGAAAGAGTGAGAAATGCGAGCCTGTTTCAAAAGAAAAAAAAAGATAGAAAGAAGAGAAAGAGAAAGAGAAAGAAAGAAAGAAAGAAAGAAAGAAAGAAAGAAAGAAAGAAAGAAAGAAAGAAGAAAGAAAGAAAGAAAGGTGAGCCTTCCCCCAAATAAATAAATAAATGCAAAAGAGTCTGCCTCTAAATAAATCAATTGATAGATAAATAAACAAATAAATAGCCTGGCATGGTGTCTTAGGCCTGTCATCCCCCAGTGTCTTGGGAAGGCTGAGGCGGGTGGATTGCCTGAGATCAGAACATCGAGACCAGCCTGGCCAATGTGGTGAAACCCTGTCCCTACTAAAAATACAAATTAGCTGGGCATGGTGGCATCCACCTGTAGTCAAAGCTACTCAGGAGGCTGAGGCAGGAGAATTGCTTGAACCAGGGAGGCAGAGGTTGCAGTGGGCCAAGATTGTGCCACTGCACTCCAGCCTGGCTCCTAGTGACAAAGTGAGACTCTGTTTGAAAAAAAAAAGTAAAAAAGGAAACCATAAGAAACAACCAAGAGGTGTGAAAGAAGGTGGTAATTAAATACCAAACTTAATGAAATAAAATATTTACACACATAGATGTAGAACAATTATTCATTTTATTTCATAAGTAATATATGATTATTTGCATATATAATACTGCATATTATTTATAATTTATAAATATATTTATATATACAAACACCAGCGTGCCAAAGATAAGATTGAAGAAAATAATGGGCGACAGAGAGACCCCTGCCTCTAAATTCAATTCATTTATACCTCCATTAAACAAGGAAACCATAATGGATCAATGTAACATAGAAGTGAAAAGAAATAGTAAGAAAAAACAAGCAAACAAGAAGGTGGGAAGAAAGGTAAAAGGTAATCAAGGTCAAAATGTACTGTTTTCTTCTGCCCCTCCTCTCCCTGCTGTGAGTATGCTGCACACAGACACACACACAGACTCAGACACAAACACACATGCACAGACACACACACACACACACACACACACACACACACACACCGGATGTAAATGCAAGTGTGAGATATACCTCCCAGGCTTATGAGAACCCTGTAGTCTCAGCTACTTGGAGGCAGAGATCACCTGAGTCCAGGGAGAAGCAGTCAATGCTGCCATGAGCCGTGATCAGGAGGTCAAGGTGGATCAAGAGGTCAGGATTTCGAGACCAGCCTGGTGAACGTGGTGAAACAGAGGAGACCCTGTCTCAGAACAAATGAGAAGAACTAAAAACACACAATAAAACAAAACAAAACCAAAAACAAGGACTGGCACAAATGCAGATGGGCCCCTGCCCCCAACCGCACCCCACCCCAGCCCCTGGCCCCAGCCCTGGCCCCAGATTCTTCCCCTGGCCCACAGCCCCTGGCCTATTGCCCAGAGCCCTGGCCCCGGTCCCACATGGAAAAAATAAAGCAAAAAAAGCTGGACACAGCGACGACCTATCTGCCTCTCAGACCTGTCGACAGAAACTGAAAGTGGGCTTGAAGAGCAACTAAGAGAAGTTGGGTGTGGGCAGTCCCCTCTACACCATCGTCAATAGGGGATGGGTGGACCAATGCCCTGTTTGTTGTCATAGTTGGACTGTCTCACAGCCTACGGGTCGACCTCATAGCCAGCCAGAGAAAATGTCTGGCAGCCACTGCCTACATCTGGTTGACCCCGGAGCCACCGATCATGTGTGCAATGCAGCACAGCACCCAGCTGCACAACCACTTTGGACGAGAGTGCCTGCTGGTCGACCTCAGAAAAAGCAGACCAGAGGCTGTCTGGCGGTCATGGCCAACATCTGGTTGACACAGGAAGGAGCGGAAAAGTGACCACCGGGCCAGACCACCGACCCCCACAGCCACGGGAGCGAGAGGGGGCCAGAACACAAGCAGCAACACCCACACTAGCCCCGCACCTCCAATCCCAAGACCATGAGGAGAAGGACAGACAGACATGCCCACCCAACTGGGCTTCCACACATGTGGAAAACCCTTGTGTCGAGGGCTGGCTTTCAATACATTGCAGCGAGGGAGCTGCTCTGCTACATAAAGAACCCTGACCCAGAAATGGGTCGTCTACAGATGGTTTAGTGCCAGCTTCTCCACAAACGTGCATTGTGTGATGGGGAGGAGTCACCGCCTTTCCATCTACACCCTTTTCCCAGGATGAGGGGCACTCTACATTGAAACCCAGTCCTGTCATGCATCAGGAGATGCCCCACATGGGGATGAGTGGCCCACCAGCGGGGACAGTGGGGGACTATCTAAACTAGGCCAACCCAGGCCCTGCATTATGGTGCTGCCATATCGTTTCACCTGGGTGGGATTCTGATTTAGAGGTGTTCAGTCATAGCCCCACAGATGGTAGGTAGCTTCACCCTGTTGGCTCCTCAGCCAAGCACATACACCAAATGTCTGAACCTGTGGTTCTTCTCATACTGAACAGCATTACCATGGCAACAACACATCATCAGTAGGGTAAAACTAACCTGTCTCACGACAGCCTAAACCCAGCTCACGTTCCCTATATTGGCTTTTGTGAACAAGTCAACAAATTCTGGCTTCACAATGGTGAATTTTGCTTCACAATGATAGGAAGAGTCAATATCAAAGGATCAAAAAGCAACATCTCAACCATGATAGACTGGACTGGGAAAATGTGGCACATATACACCATGGAATATTATGCAGCAATCAAAAATGATGAGTTTGTGTCCTTTGTAAGGACATGGATGAATCTGGAGAACATCATTCTCAGCAAACTGACACAAGAACAGAAAAAGAAATACCACATATACTCACTCATAGGTGGGTGAGAAAAATGAGAACACATGGACACAGAGAGGGGGTCTACTACACACTGGGGTCTATTGTGGGAAATGGAGAGGAACAGTGGGGGGCTGGGGAGGGATAGCCTGGGGATAAATGCCAAGTGTGGGTGAAGGGGAGGAAGGCAGCAAAACACACTGCCATGTATGTACCTATGCAACTACCTTGCACGTTCTGCACATGTACCCCCAAACCTATAATGCAATAAAAATTAAAAAAAAAAAAAGCAACATCTCTATAAACGCTTGGCCGCCACAAGCCAGTTCTCCATGTGGTAAGTTTTCTGACACCTGCTCAAAACCCAAAACCTCAGAAGAACCATGAGAGGCCCCATTTTCATGGTCTGTATGTGTACTAAAATCAAGATCAAGCGAGCTTTTGCCCTTCTGTTCCACGGGAGGTTTCTGTCCTCCCAGAGCTTGCCTTAGGACACCTGCATTATTGTTTGACAGGTGTACCATCCCAGTCAAACTCCACACCTGGCACTGTCCCTGGAGTGGGTTGCACCTGGCTAGCAGCAGGCCGGGTGCTTGGCAAAAGAAGGAAGAGCCCCTCGGGACTTACCCTACCCCACCTCACTGGGTCAGTGTAAAAACAATTATAGTGGTATTTCAGTGGTGGCCCACAAGGCCGGTGGGGATGTGGGGGCACCAGGGGCCTCCCATTTATTCTACACCTCTCATGTCTCTTCACCATGCCAGACTAGAGTTAAGCTCAACAGGGTCTTCTTTCCTCATTGATTCCACCAAGCCTGTTTCCTTGGCTGTGGTTTTGCCAGATAGTAGGTAGAGACAGTGGGAATCTCATTCATCCACTTATGCACATCACTAATTAGATGATGAGGCATTTGGCTATCTTAAGAGAGTCATAGTTACTCCTGCTGTTTACATGCGCTTCATTGAATTTCTTCACTCTGATATTCAGAGCACTTGGCAGAAATCACATCATGTCAACACCCACCGTGGGCATTCACGATGCTTTGTTTTAAACAGTCAGATACCCCTGGTCTGCACCAGTTCTAAGTCGGCTGCTAGGCACTGGCCAAGGTGAGGTACCATGCAGAACCATGGCCCCAGGGGTGGAATAACCCACAGGCCGCTGCTGCCACTGCATGGAGGGGGGAGTATGGGGGCAGACAGATGGGATGCTGGGGGAGGAGGGGATGGAACCCATGTCCACTGCCCGCTGATGATGACCACCACCTGGATGCTCCTGCCAATGTCCACCACTCTGGATTCATGGATCTGAACCTGACTCCTTTTGATAAGCCAAGGCAACAGAGGCCATCACCCGCCCCTTCGGAATGGCACTCGCCCATCTCTCGGGACCTACTGATCTATGTCCAATGACTGTTCACATGGAACCCTTCTCCACTTCAGCCTTCAAAGTTCTTATTTGAATATTGGCTACTACCACCAAGATCTGCACCTGTGGCAGCTCCACTTGGGCCCACACCCTAGGCTTCAAGGCTCACCACAGCAGACCTCCTACTCATCACTTTGTGGCCTAGCATTTTCAGGGCTCTGGTGGGGCAGGTGGGGTGGCCACCACCTGTGCCACCACTTTGTCCATATCGACTGCTGGATGACTGTGTATCGGCCCGATGCTCCAGCATCATTGGTTTTCAGGTCCAGTTGATTAGACAGGTGAGTTGTTACACACTTCTTAGTGGATTCTGAATTCTATGGCCACCGTCCTGCTGTCAATATCAACAAACACATTTTCTGGGGTCTGAAGAGCATCAGCATTGGGCACCTTAACCCAGCATTTGGTTCATCTTGCAGTGCCAGTTCTGCTTAGCCAAAGTGGCCCACTAGGCACTTGCATTCCATGCATGGCTCCATGCCAGTGATCCTGGCTTCTTATCCACTTAAAGTTTGGGAATAGTGTGAGATCACTTTGGCCCCATGGCTACAGACAAAAGGGCGGTCCTGCAGCCCTCCCACATGGGATGCCAGCCAGCCCTCGGCAGCATCACGGAACCCTCTCACAGGACCCAGGCAACACCACTGGGGGCCATGAAGTGACCCCAGTGACAAGCCCGACACCAGGGAGACATGTGCAAAATCTCATTTCTGGCCTGCTCCCACTCTGGGAGACTGGCACACCCCACAGTGGCAACACTTTCCAGTCTCAGGTGGCCCGATCCACCACCCCACACAGTGTGGTTGTTAGCACTGTTCATGGCTCAGCATGGGAGTGGGCAGAGAGCTGGCTCTCACAGCGGAAGGGGGTCATGTGCCATACGGGACACCACACACACCCAACATTCAAGCGACAATCTCCCCAATGATGAGATTGCAGGGCCCATTGGACTCTCCCCAACTCATTTGGGGAGGTGTGGGCCACATTAAGTGGCTAGCAGTGTTCGGTCCCCACCATGGGGAGCTGCAGACCCCTCTTCCCCAGTCACTAAGGAAGAAGAGGAAATGCTTCCTACACATGAGTGAATCCAACTGCTACAACAGCGGTACCACAACACAGAGAGGAAGCTAGCCGGGAAAATTCAGTACCACAAGGTGCACTTCTTGGATTGCTAGAGAAGGCTTTCTCACTGACAGTGGGTCACACTGCCACACCCACGGGGCACCCTCATCTGGCAACCCAGAGAGGTGATCAAGAACACCTGGGGAAGGGAGGAATGTGATCTATGGTGAGAGGAGAAAACCCGAGGCACCCCTCAACCCACGTGTGTAAGGGGCGCAGTTCACTCAACCACCTCAATTACACCCCCCAATGAGCTGAGCTCCTCCCCAGGACCCACATGCAGACCCCATGGCAGCAACTGGAGGAGGGAGCCCCAGGGGCCCAAAGGCCCAAGCAGAGCCAACACTCACAGCACCCCAGCAAGGGCAGCATGATGGGCCGGTGGGACAAGCCCCCACCACCACAGAGAGGGGCCACCCCACAAGGCAACAGCCACAGGAGGCAAGAGCAAGGGTGCCTGCTGCATCAGAGGACCCAGCCACCCCGCCAGACAGAGGATGAGGGAGCACATCGAGGTCAAGCCAGATTTTCTACCCCTACACCTCCTGACACAAACCCCATGGGTGGGGGGAAGGAGAGGCAAGGGGTCCCCGTGGGTGGGATGAGAAGAGTGATATCATTTGCCACGAATGTTTGTCCCTTGCCCACCGCAGATTGGTCACAGACCAGGAGAGTGTGACATCACCGCATCAATCAGAAGAAAGACCCATAGCGGGACAAAGGTGCCAACCTCAACAAAGCCACAGAGCCAAAGGAGAGCAGTCGGCCGGCCACGCTCTGGAGAAGGAATGGCGAACAACCCCAGGGGAAAGGAGGATGCCTGACATGCATGGCATGGACTGACTTTGAATATTTGGGCATATGGAATACGTGACTATTCTAAATTTGTATTACTCACTCAGGCTTTGATTTGTGGCCATATAAAATAGACTGTCTATTCACACGTGTGCATTATTCGCTGAGGCTGCAAATGAGAGGCTATATAAAGTAGACTCCTAACTTCCCAGGTGTGTGTTACTCAGTGAGGCTCTGATTGTGTGACCATATGAAACAGGATTCTGTCTATCTTAAATATTTGTATTATTCAGTGAATCTCTGAATGAGTGGCTCTGTGAAATAGACTGCTGAGTACTTTACATTTGTGCATTATTCACTGAAATATGTCAGTGGCCATATGAAATGATCCTGACTAATCCACATGCATATTATCACTGAGGCTATGAATAGTGTCCAAATGAAATAGACACCTGGCTACCCCAGTGTGCATTATTCACTAGGCTCTGAATGAATGTCCATCAAAAATAGACTCCAAATTATCCAGGTGTGTATTATTCTGAGGCTTACAAGATGTGGCCATATTAATTAGATGCCTTACTATAGCAA
>CM038395.1:170347030-170366239 GCA_021498475.1 Saguinus midas
TTGGTCCATGTGTGCAAGCAGGTGGGTGGGCTGAACTGTAGTTGTGGGGCTTTTCACCCCTTTACTCCTCAGGTGTCCCTCCACCCCAGGAAAGCTTCATCTTGGCTGGGTCTCTCAATCACTTTTATTATAAAGTCTTATTTTCTTCTTCCTCAGGCCAGCACATTTGCAAAACAGGAAGGCCATCCTGGCGCCAAGCTGGGCCATAGCAGTATTTGCCTGAAATAGAAACGCTGTCTAAAAAATGATACTGTGCTCCACCAAGATGACCAAAGGTGATGCCTTGGCACAGAATTCCAGAAAGGTGTATCATTTCCCGGGGACATATGAGCTGCTGTTTTTCTCCTGTTATTGACTAGCGTTTTTGTGGATTTTCTGATGTCTAGTGACAGCCAGTTGATGTAAACTGTACTTCATAATGTGATAACCTGCTTTTTGCCAGCTAAAAATAACTCTCTCTTTCTCAGACTAAAATCTGTTCAGGCTTTATGTTAGCTTCCTGAGATGGGCAGACTCCATCTTACCTTCTACATGTTAGTAAATTTCCCACCATTCAATATGTGACCACAGTATGTCACTGGGGTGGGCTGACACTGGGCACCTCCAGGAATGTATTTGTTGAAAAGAGGCCGAGTTAAGTGGTACCAGCAGAGACTGGCAATGTGGTCAGCTGCTGTCGAGTGCCCAGAGCCCCCATTACCTATATAAGTTTTATGTCTTTTGTGACAACTTTACCCCTCGCACCTGGCACTGTTTTATTTCTCATGGACTAGTTTATCTTCAAACTTTTTGCTTACTCTGCTTTTGTGAAAAATTTCCTTCAGCTATGTTTCCCCTCCTGTTTAAAATAGGAGTAGGTAAGGACTTCATGACAAAAACACCAAAAGCATTGGCAACAAAAGCCGAAATAGACAAATGGTACCTAATCAAACTCCACAGCTTCTGCACGGCAAAAGAGACAGTCACTAGAGATAATCGGCAACCATCAGAATGGGAAAAAAAATCTTTGCAGTTTATGCATCTGACAAAGGGCTGATATCCAGAATTTACAAAGAACTCAAACAGATTTACAGGAAAAAAACAAACAAGCCCGTTCAAAAATGGGCAAAGGATATGAACAGACACTTTACAAAAGAAGACATACATGAGGCCAACAAACACATAAAAAAATGCTCATCATCACTGGTTATTAGAGAGATGCAAATCAAAACCACACTGAGATACCATCTCATGCCAGTTAGAATGGTGATCATTAAAAATCTGGAGACAGCAGATGCTGGAGAGGATGTGAAAAAATAGGAACACTCTTACACTGTTGGTGGAGTGTAAATTAGTTCAACCATTGTGGAAGACAGTGTGGCAATTCCTCAAGGACCTAGAAATAGAAATTCCATTTGACCCAGCAATCCCATTACTGGGTATATATCCAAAGGACTATAAATCATTCTACTATAAGGACACATGCACACAAATGTTTGTTGCATCACTGTTTACAATAGCAAAGACCTGGAACCAACTGAAATGCCCATCGATGATAGACTGGACAAGGAAAATGTGGCACATATACACCATGGAATATTATGCAGCAATCAAAAATGATGAGTTTGTGTCCTTTATAAGGACATGGATGAATCTGGATAACATCATTCTCAGCAAACTGACACAAGAACAGAAAATGAAATACCACATATTCTCACTCATAGGCAGGTGAGAAAAATGAGAACACATGGACACAGGGAGGGGGTCTACTACACACTGGGGTCTATTGGGGGGAATGGGGGAAGGACAGCGGGGGTTGCTGGGGAGGGATAGCCTGGGGAGAAAGGCCAAGTGTAGGTGAAGGGGAGGAAGGCAGCAAAACACACTGCCATGTGTGTACCTATGCAACTATCTAGCATATTCTGCACATGTACCCCAAAACCTATAATGAAATAAAAATTAAAAAAAAACTAGGGTGTAAAAGACCACCTAACATTTTCTTAGGGGCCAAGAAAATTTTTGGCATCAGTCACCTCTCGGTCACTGGCATAATTACGGACTCATAATTCAATCTCAGAGTGTGTTGCCTTCTTTGACTCACTCAAGTACAACAATAAAATCTTCTTTCTTCTTTTTTTCTTCTTCTTCTTTCTACTTTTTTTCTTTCTCTTTCTTTTTCTTCTCCTTTTTTTGTAGTATTTTTTATTTTTCTGAGATGGGGTTTCACTCTTTTTACCCAGGCTAGACTGCAATGGCATGATCTCAGATCCCCATGACCTTGGCCTCCTGGGATCAAGCAATTTTCCTGCCTTACCCTCCCAATAGCTGGGACTACAGTCACGTGCCACCATAGCCAGCTAATTTTTGTGTTTTTAGTAGAGATGGGGTTTCACCGTGTTGACCAGGATGGTATCAATCTCTTGACCTCGTGATCCACCTGCCTTGGCCTTCCAAAGTGCTGGGATTACAGGCTTGAGCCACTGCACCCGGCCTGCAAAATGTATTTTAACATAGTACCTTCATTTCATTCTTGAGGAATCAACATGTGAACATGACGTTTAGGTGGTAAAATTTATGATATGAACATAAGGGTCAAAGGATATTATACTTCCGTTTACTGGACAACATCACAGTTGTGACAGTCACACCTGACAGTTTGGTTAATGAAAGAGAGAAGACGGAAAAGGGTGTGACAGAAGGATGCAACGATTTGACAGTTGGAATAATCTGTAGGCCTTCTGAGAAACTGCTGATGAAAAATACCTAGTGAAAATGTCTGTAATATGGTGGTTTTGATACATTTGTAGTGATTGTCATGCCATTCACGTGCTCAAATAACTGCTGCTTCTGATCACTGAAAACTACATTCAAAGTATCAGATTGCACGACAAGCTGATACTGCCAATCCCTATCATAAAAGGTAGTTTAAATCTGGAAAGAAGATTAGGGGGATTGGGGAGGGACAGTGGGGGCTGGGGAGGAATAGCCTGGGATGAATCCCAAGTGTGAGTGAAGGAGGAAGGCAGCAAAACACACTGCCATGTGTGTACCTATGCAACTATCTTGCACGTTCTGCACATGTACCCCAAAACCTATAATGAAATAAAATTAAAAAAACTAGGGTGTAAAAGACCACCTAACATTTTCTTAGGGGCCAAGAAAATTTTGGCATCAGTCACCTCTCGGTCACTGGCATAATAAAAGACTCATATTTCAATCTCAGAGTGTGTTGCCTTCTTTGACTCACTCAAGTACAACAATAAAGTCTTCTTCTTCTTCTTCTTCTTTTTCTTCTTCTTCTTTCTACTTTTTCTTTCTCTTTCTTTTTCTTCTCCTTTTTTTGTAGTATTTTTTATTTTTCTGAGATGGGGTTTCACTCTTTTTACCCAGGCTAGACTGCAATGGCATGATCTCAGATCCCCATGACCTTGGCCTCCTGGGATCAAGCAATTTTCCTGCCTTACCCTCCCAATAGCTGGGACTACAGTCACGTGCCACCATAGCCAGCTAATTTTTGTGTTTTTAGTAGAGATGGGGTTTCACCGTGTTGATCAGGATGGTATCAATCTCTTGACCTCGTGATCCACCTGCCTTGGCCTTCCAAAGTGCTGGGATTACAGGCTTGAGCCACTGCACCCGGACTGAAAAATGTATTTTAACATAGTACCTTCATTTTATTCTTGAGGAATCAACATGTGAACATGATGTTTAAGTGGTGAAATTCAGGATATGAACATAAGGGTGAAAGGATATTATACTTCCCGTTTACTGGACAACATCACAGTTGTGAGAGTCACACCTGACAGTTTGGTTAATGAAAGAGAGAAGACGGAAAAGGGTGTGACAGAAGGATGCAACGATTTGACAGTTGGAATAATCTGTAGGCCTTCTGAGAAACTGCAGATGAAAAATACCTAGTGAAAATGTCTGTAATATGGTGGTTTTGGTACAATTGTAGTGATTGTCATGCCATTCATGTGCTCAAATAACTGCTGCTTCTGATCACTGAAAACTACATTTAAAGTATCAGATTGCATGACAAGCTGATACTGCCAATCCCCTATCATAAAAGGTAGTTTAAATCTGGAAAGAAGGCAAAGCATACTCGTTAGTCAATTGCTTTTAGATATAATTGAGGCCACACTCTTATTCATATTCAAATGCATGGCAGTCATAATGCTGATTACTATGGTGCAGAGCTCATACCAATTACCATATTTAATGTTTACTGGTCATCTACAGCATACATGGTATGCTTTAAAAGAAATACCTTGATCTAACAAAATGGTTACATTTAATGTCCTTTTAGAGACAGATGAACTAAATTTAAGGAAGAATTGGCTTTTCTTAATATCTCATTTTCAAGTTACTGAAACGAATCTGCCAAAAAGAAACAATTGTGCGTTTTACCTAACATCACATAATCTGCAAAGTTTTCGAGACAGGTGCATTGCTTGTGCAGTTTCCAAAAGTAAATACAGGCTTTCTGACTGAAAATGTTCAAAAGAAAATTACAAAAAATGACCTCTAAGCTTTTGAATAGTCCACTTAGATACATAAAGTATTTTCTGTCCCAACACTTTTTTTTACTTAAAAAAGATATTTCCTTCCTAAGTACATGACAAATTCTTCATTTCAAACCATTCACTCAGTTTCCATGGTAACATTGTGGGATTCCTTGGCTACCATCAGTCGCATTGTTTTACTTTGGAATTTCTCAGTCTTCCTTACATCTTGAGCTTGCTCTGTTTTAGACACCAAACAAACTCTATCATCTGTTACTTGTGTGTTTAACACACGAGATTCTACCAGAATGCCTGTATTTGAGAACCACATGTGTCTTACTGCTGCACACGCAGGCAGAGGTGAACCTGCTCACCCTGGCTTCTCCCCACCACACACGGGTGGGTCAGAGGAGACTCAGGCCCAGGGTGGCACCAGAAAGCCGGTACACTCAGACTGATGCACCGGAGGTAAAACACACAGGCCCCAGCTGGCAGCTCAACAGAGAGTGGGGCTGGCTAGCCAAATCACCGGTAGACCAGAGACCACCCCATGCATCCAGAGGCCTGAACTCTCCAGCAATGGGTCACTAGAGGACAGCGTGTCAGCAATAACACTGTGGCTAAAATGACAACTCAGTGTGAAAGATATACAGAGCCCAGGGGGCAGGGGGTCTAGTCACCAGCCACATGGCTGACTCAGAAACACACAAGATGGACATCTGTTCCCAAAAAGGCCACCATCACAGCCAGACATGGAGCACCCAGGGCTGTCTGTTAAACCCCAAGAAACACACATACACACTCACACACACACAGATGCATGCACGTGTGCACACACACACACACGGGAGCAGCAGCGGGACTAAGAATGCCCTCTGGGCCACCAGTGCCACACAGGGGCTGGCCCATCCATGCCTTCAGAGTGAGACTCTTTCCACAGTCCCCTCACATGTGAGAGACACATGACATGAGGGACTTAAGGCACTCAGGGAGCACTTTTTAACCACAATCGTGGACTTGGAAGAAAAGCGTCACAGCAGAGGTATGGTGGCCGGGCACGGCACCCCAGGAGGATGGTGCAGGACAGCCACCAACTCCCCAAAGGGACTTGGAAAAGAAATTTAGTGGTGCCTATGGAAGCAAGGGTCCACTCAGGCCCATGACAGGGCTGGGAAAGGGTGTCTCTGGCCACCAATTCCACATCCAGAGTGTCCTGGCGGGTGGTGGATTGGGCCTCAGGAGCTACGGCATGCACCATTGTTGACTAGCCCGGGCAGCCCCAATGCCTCCCTTGGGCCTGAAAACTCGGCCACAGCCTGCCCCCATACATCCCTGCATGCCCAAGCTCTGACTCGCAAGTGACTGGCCAGAGCTCTATCACTACAGGAACAGCCCTGCTTTGAAGCTTTGAGGATTTCAGAGCAAGACCCTACTGCTATTTGCAGATAACCACTTTTCCTTCAAGGGACAGTGCTCTCTCAGGAAGTTTCTGGCTGTTAGGGTGGAAACCAAAGGCCCAACCATGGGGCTACCAAGTTACCATCTTAGCTGAGTAAAATTCCAACACATTGGGAGGCTGAGATGACTGGTGGATCACTTGAAGTCAGGGGTTTGAGGATAGCCTGGCGACCAGGTCAAAACCCCATCTCTACTAAATATTCAAAAATTACCCAGGGGAGACTCGCAAGATGGCATCGTGAAGCAACTCAGAATTGCAGCTCTCAGTGAAGGCACAGAGGGTGAGTCCTAGTCGCATTCTCGGATGGACCTTTTTGCCCACAGAGCTTGAAAGTCCCAGGTGTGGAGAGACACTGAGACGCTTTGCTGCTAACAGCCAGCTCAGCGGCTGCTCCAGCCTTCAGCCACAGCAGGACTCCTGCGGTCTGGGTGCCCTGTTAAACCAGCAATCTGAGATTTGGAAGGGCAGATTGGCATGTCCATCTGATTGAATGGGACTTGGACAGTGAGCCAGACCAGGAGTTTCCTGGGAAGCGTGATCTGAGCCGGTGCAGTGGGCAGAGGCACGGGAGATTGCACGGATCCCAGTGCCCTATCGGCAGGCTACTGGGGCCAGTGAGAGAGTCGACCTTTCAGCTTGGGAGAGGGAGAGAGAGAGAGCGGACTCTGAGGCAGGGAGCTGGGTGATCGGGCTCAGTCCCACCCTCAGGGGACAAGCAGGCGGCGACTGGAGCTTGGGGCTGAGAGTTTTGCTGCCAGCATCTGGGGGTGCAGCCCGGTGAGGAGGGCGTCCACCATTGCTGACAATCCGCCCCTACTGAAGTACCGCCCAGGGCTGATGCAGCCTGCCATTGCTGAGGCAACCTGCCATAACAGAGAGACTCCACCAGGAGGAGAGCTCCACACAGCAGAGAGCAGCAGCAGCAACAGGGCGGACAGTGAATAGACTGCCACCTAGTGGGGCAGGACAGTGCAACAGATACTCATAAAAGCCCCAACTCCCTGAGACAGAGCATCTAAGGGGAAAAAGGGTGGTGTTTTATGAGTTCTATTGCAGCAGACATAAACAACCTCCCAACAACCCTGAATGAACAACGGAGCTCACAGCTCAGCACTGGAGCTCCTATAAAGCACAGACTGTCTCCTTAAGCAGCTCCTGACCCCTGTATATCCAAGAGTCACCCCAAAAAGGACTAATCAGACTGACATTTGGCTGGCATCATTCTGGAACAAAGACAGCAGAAGAAGAAACTGGTATCATCCCTCACTGTTCCACAGCTGCTACAGGTATACCCCAGACAAGCAGGGCCTGGGTGGACCTCAGCACTCATACAGCAGAGGGCTAGACCATTAGAAGGAAAACTAAGTAACAGAAATACTTCATCATCAACAATCTCAGCTCCACACAGAGACCCAATTGAAAAATCAGCAACTACTAAGACGACAGGAGGATAAATCCATAAAGATGGGAAGAAACCAGCGCAAAAGGAGGAAAACACCGAAACCAAAACACCTCACCTCCAAAGGACCAAAACTCCTCACCAGCAAGGAACAAAGCTGGATGGAGAATGAGGTGATGAAATGACGGAATCAGACTTCAGAAAGTGGATAATGAGAAACTTCAGTGAGCTAAAGAACATGTTCTAAATCAGTGCAAAGAAACTAAGAACCTTGAAAAAGATTTGAAAAAAGATTCGAGAATTGATAACAAGAATGGACAACAGAGAGGAATATGAATGAATTGAAGGAGCTGAAAAACACAACACGAGAACTTCGTGAAGCATGCACAAGTTTCAACAGCCGAATTGACCAAGCAGAAGAAAGAATATCAGAAGTTGAAGATCAACTCAATGAAATAAAACGAGAAACCAAGATTAAAGAAAAAGCACAAAAGGAATGAACAAAATCTCCAAGAAATGTGGGACTATGTGAAGAGACCCAACCTACGTTTGATAGGTGTACCAGAATGTGATGAAGAGAATGAATCCAAGCTGGAAAACACTCTTCAGGATATTATCCAGGAAAATTTCCCCAACCTAGCAAGACAGGTCAATACTCAACTCCAGGAAATACAGAGAACACCACAAAGATACTCCAGAAGAGCAACCCCAAGGCACATAATCGTCAGATTCACCAGGGTTGAAATGAAGGAGAAAATACTAAGGGCAGCCAGAGAGAAAGGTCGGGTCACCCACAAAGGAAGCCCATCAGACTCACAGCAGATCTCTCGGCAGAGACTCTACAAGCCAGAAGAGAGTGGGGGCCAATATTCAACATCCTTAAAGAAAGAACTTTCAACCCAGAATTTCATATCCAGCCAAACTGAGCTTCATAAGTGAAGGAAAAATAAAATCCTTCATGAACAAGCAAGTACTCAGAGATTTTTGTCACCACTAAGCCTGCTTTACGAGAGCTCCTGAAAGAGGCACTACACATAGAAACAACCAGTACCAGCCATCCTAAAATCATACCAAATGCTAAAGACCATCAACAAAATGAAGAATCTACATGAACCAACGGGCAAAACAGCCAGCTAGCATCAAAATGGCAGTATCAAATTCACACATAACAATATTAACCCTAAATGTAAATGGGCTAAATGCACCAATCAAAAGACACAGACTGGCAAATTGGATAAAAACCAAAACCCATCGGTGTGCTGTATCCAGGAAACCCACCTCACATGCAAAGATACACAAAGGCTCAAAATAAAGGATGGAGGAAGATTTACCAAGCAAATGGAGAGCAAAAAAAGCAGGAGTTGCAATTCTCATCTCTGATAAAATAGACTTTAAAGCAACAAAGATCAAAAGGGACAAAGAAGGTCATTACATAATGGTAAAAGGATCGATACAACAAGAAGAGCTAACGATTCTAAATATATATGGACCCAATGTAGGAGCACCCAGATATATAAGGCAAGTTCTTAATGACTTACAAAGAGACTTGACTCCCACACAATAATAGTGGGAGACTTTAACACTCCACTGTCAATAGCAGACAGATCAACCAGACAGAAAATTAACAAGGATATCCAGGACTTGAACTCAGACCTGGAACAAGCAAACCTGATAGACATTTACAGAACTCTCCACCCCAAATCCACAGAATATACATTCTTCTCAGCACCACATCACACCTACTCCAAAATTGACCACATAATTGGAAGTAAAGCACTCCTCAGCAAATGCAAAACAACTGAAATCATAACAAACAGTCTCTCAGACCATAGTGCAATCAAGTTGGAACTCAGAATTCAGAAAATAACTCAGAACCGCACAGCTTCATGGAAACTGAACAACTGGCTCTTGAATGTTGATTGGATAAACAATGAAATGAAGGCAGAAATAAAAAGTTCTTTGAAACCAACGAAAATGAAGACACAACGTACCAGAATCTCTGGGACACATTTAAAACAGTCTGTAGAGGAAAATATATAGCAATAAGTGCCCACATGAGAAGAGTGGAGATCCAAAATTGACACCCTATCGTCAAAATTGAAAGAGCTAGAGGAGCAAGATCAAAAAGCTCAAAACCTAGCCGAAGACAAGAAATAACTAAGATCAGAGCAGAACTGAAGGAGATAGAGACAAGAAAAACCCTTCAAAAATCAATAAATCTAAGAGCTGGTTTTGAAAAGATCAACAAAATAGACAGACCACTAGCCAGACTGATAAAAAGAAAAGAGAGAACAACCAAATAGATGCAATAAAAAAACGATAAGAAATCACCACAGATTCCACAGAAATTCAAACCATCATCAGAGAATACTACAAACAACTCTATGCACATAAACTAGTAAATCAGGAAGAAATGGATAAATTCCTGGACTGTGTCCTCCCAAGCCTAAACCAGGAGGAAGCCGAAACTATGAATAGACCAATAACAAGGTCTGAAGTTGAGGCAGCAATTAAACCTACCACACAAAAAGCCCAGGTCCAGATGGGTTCACAGCTGAATTCTACCAGACACACAAAGAGGATCTGGTACCATTCCTTCTGAAACTATTCCAAATAATCCAAAAAAGGAACCCTTCCCAAATCATTTTATGAGACCAACATCATCCTGATACCAAAACCTGGCAGAGACTCAACAAGAAAAGAAAACTTCAGGCCAATATCCATGATGAACATAGATGCAAAAATCTTCAATAAAATACTGGCAAACCGATTGCAACAGCACATTAAAAACTTATCCATCATGATCAAGTAGGATTCATCCGGGGATGCAAGGCTGGTTCAACATACGCAAGTCTATAAATGTAATTCACCACATAAACAGAAGCAAAAACAAAAACATGATTATCTCAATTGATGCAGAGAAGGCATTTGACAAAATTCAACAGCCCTTTATGCTAAAACCCTCAATAAACTTGGTATTGATGGAACATATCTCAAAGTAATAAAAGCTATTTACGACAAACCAACAGCCAATATCATACTTAATGGGCAAAAACTGGAAGCATTCCCTTTGAAATCTGGCACTAGACAAGGATGCCCTCTCTCACCGCTCCTATCCAACATATTACTGGAATTTCTAGCCAGAGCAATCAGGCAAGAAAAAGAAATAAAGGGTATTCAAATAGAAAAGGTGGAAGCCAAACTGTCTCTATTTGCAGACGACATGATAGTATACCTAGAAGACCCCATCACCTCAGCCCAAAAGCTCCTGAAACTGATAAGCAACTTCAGCAAAGTCTCAGGATATAAAATCAATGTTCAAAAATCACAAGCATTCCTATACACCAATAACAGACTTGAAGAGAACCAAATCAAGAACGAACTGCCATTCACAATTGCTACAAAGAAAATAAAATACCTAGGAATACAACTCACAAGGAATGTAAGGGACCTCTTTAAGGAAAACTACAAACCACTGCTCAACGAAATAAGAGAGGACACAAACAGATGGAGAAACATTCCATATTCGTGGTTAGGAAGAATCAATATCATGAAAATGGCTCTACTGCCCAAAGTAATTTACACAATCAATGCTATCCCCATAACTACCATTGAATTTCTTCACAGAACTGGAAAAAAACACCATGAATTTCATATGGAACCAAAAAAGAACCCGCATGGCCAAGTCAATTCTAAGCAAAAAGAACACAGTGGGAGGCATCACATTACCAGACTTCAAACTATACTACAAGGCTACAGTAATCAAAACAGCATGGTACTGGTACCAAAACAGAGATATAGACAATTGAACAGAACAGAAGCATCGGAGGCAACACAACCTATCTGCCATATTATCTTTGATAAACCAGACAAAAACTAGCAATGGGGAAAGGATTCCCTATTTAATAAATGGTGTTGGGAAAACTGGCTAGCCATTTGCAGAAAGCAAAAACTGGACCCCTTCCTGACACCTTACACTAAAATTAACTCCAAATGGATTAAAGACTTAAATGTAAGACCTGACACCATAAAAACCCTAGAAGAAAATCTAGGCAAAACCATTCAGGACATAGAAGTAGGCAAGGACTTCATGAACAAAACACCAAAAGCATTGGCAACAAAAGCCAAAATAGACAAATGGGACCTAATCAAACTCCACAGCTTCTGCACGGCAAAAGAAACAGTCACTAGAGTGAATCGGCAACCATCAGAATGGGAAAAAATCTTTGCAGTTTACACATCTGACAAAGGGCTGATATCCAGAATTTACAAATAACTCAAACAGATTTACAGGAAAAAAACAAACAAGCCCATTCAAAAATGGGCAAAGGATATGAACAGACACTTTACAAAGAAGACATACATGAGGCCAACAAACATATGAAAAAATGCTCATCATCACTGGTCATTAGAGAGATGCAAATCAAAACCACATTGAGATACCATCTCACGCCTGTTAGTATGGCAATCATTAAAAAATCTGGAGACAGCAGATGCTGGAGAGGATGTGGAGAAATAGGAACACTTACACTGTTGGTGGGAGTGTAAATTAGTTCACCCCTTGTGGAAGACAGTGTGGCGGTTCCTCAGGGACCTAGAAATAGAAATTCCGTTTGACCCAGCAATCCCATTACTGGGTATCTATCCAAAGGACTATAAATCGTTCTACTCTAAGGACACATGCACACGAATGTTCATTGCAGCACTGTTTACAATGGGAAAGAACTGGAACCAACCCACATGCCCAACGATGATAGACTGGACTGGGAAAATGTGGCACATATACATCATGGAATATTATGCAGCAATCAAAAATGATGAGTTTGTGTCCTTTGTAAGGACATTGATGAATCTGGTGAACATCATTCTCAGCAAACTGACACAAGAACAGAAAAAGAAATACCGCATATACTCACTCATAGGCGGGTGAGAAAAATGAGAACACATGGACACAGAGAGGCGGTCTGCTATACACTGGGGTCTATTGGGGGGAATGGGGGAGGGACAGTGGGGGGGGCTGGGGAGGGATAGCCTAGGGATGAATGCCAAGTGTGGGTGAAAGGGAGGAAGGCAGCAAAACCCACTGCCACGTGTGTACTTTTGCAACTATCTTGCACCTTCTGCATATGTACCCCAAAACCTATAATGCAAGAAAAATTAAAAAATAAATTCATTAAAAAAATAAAGTATATAAAAATAAAAAATAAAAATAAAAGTAAAAATAGCACATAAGTTATGCAAAGTCTACTCTTGCCAGGTTTTTTAGAAATGATGAAAATGGGCGAGTTCCATGAACTTGCTGAAGTTGAATATGTCTTGTCAGAAATTGTTTGGTTACAAATTCATGGAATATCTCTTATTTATTCTTCTTCAGGGGTCATTGTTGTGCCCAGAGAAAATGTTGAGATGGGCAAATGACAATAGGGTAGACATAACAAGAGTGGCCATTTTTATAAAAGATCTGCATATTGACCATTAAGAAGATCTCATTAAAGCTTAACAGGAAAGTTCATAATGAGAGATTGCATCAATTACTTTCTTTTCTGGATAACAGCACATCAGGAGGTGTGTCTATCTAAAGATTTGTATCACCTGTATGCCAACAATATTTTGTTCTTAGTGACATGAAGCCAAGTTATCAGTGAGTTTTGAACACTGATGATTGAAATATTCATTCCTGTGTCCAGAAAGCAAGTCTAATTTTTATTTCCAATATTTAAGGTAACCATGGGTTTCTGATCGATGATCATTTGATTCCAATAAACTCCTGTTTTCCCTGGGAAAAAAAAAATTACCCGGTGCGGTGGTGCTCAACTGTAGTCCCAGCTACTCACTCGGGAGGTCAAGGCTGAAGAATCGCTTTGACTCGGGAGGTGGAGGTTACAGAGAGCAGCAATTGCACCACTCCACTCAGGCCTGGGTGACAGAGGAAGACTCCGTCTCAAGTAATAACAATGGTAAGAAGTATAATCATAATAACGTTAAATTAAATGTAGAAAAACAAGAAGTCACACATAATTTGTCATGTCATGGCTGCCTTGAAAGACGAGAAGCATAGGTGTGTGTTATTGTGGGTTTTCTTTGTTTTCCTTTGTTCTCAAAAAATCGCTCATTCATTCAATTCTGTTTTATTATGTTCTGTTCTGTTCTATTCTATTCTAGTGTGTGTGTGTGTGTGTGTGTGTGTGTGCCTTTTCTTCTGAAGATGGGGTTTCTCCATGATTGCCAGGTTGGTCTTGAACTCCTGACCTTAGGTGATCCACCCACCTTGGCCTCCCAAAGTGCTAAGATGACAGGCGTGCGTCACCATGCCCAACCTTATTCTAATATATATATATAATTATATATACATTTATATATTTAAGTACAGAAATTTAGCCAGGTGTGGAGCTGCACATCTTTAGTCCCAGCTACTTGGGAGGCTGAGGGAGAAGAATTGCTAGAACTTTGGAAATGGAGGTTGTAATGAGCTGAGATTTTGCCACTGCATTCCAGCCTGGGCAACATAGAAACTCCATCTCCAAAAATAAAATAAAACAACAATAAAAGAATTATCTCTATTGTCCGGGTCTTTGTGACAGGATATTAACTCTAAAGAGTCTGTTATGTATTTGTAGAAATAAACTTGAATTTAAAATTACTAATAAGAATGAAAACTGTATGCGTGTTTCAATAATCAGAGAGAACAGTCATTGTATCACTTTCCTATTGCTAATATAATGAATTACTATAAAGGGCAGGAGAATAGTGACAGAAAATAACTGCAAATATATAATATCTGTAAATGTTGAGATATATGTAACACACTCCTTCCCTTTCCACAATTCTATTCTAATTTCCTTAGTGATTTAAAACAGAAATTTATTATCTCTGAGTTCTGAAGGTGAGAAAAACAGAAAATCAAACATCGTGTGTTCTCACTCATAGGCAGGTGTTTTATTTTATTCTTTAATTCTAAGTTTTGTTTCATCTACAGTATCACTCACTACATCAGGCTCTCATACACAAACTCTTACAACTCTTAGTCTCAAAAGAGGTTTTTTCTGTTGTTGTGGTTGTTCAGCAGTAATTTATTAAGCACCTATTTTTTTCAGAAGAGAAGGAAAGAAAAAGGAGTGAAAGAGAGGAAGAAAGAAAGAAAAAGGGGTAGAGGGGAGAGAACAGAAATGGTGCTTTATTCTAAAAATTGGGAGTTAATAATGGCGATCAATATTTTATTTAAACCTATCAGGAGATGTATTGACAAGAACGTATGTTTTGTATAATTAAAGTGGAGAGCGCTATAAATATTTATTAAGTTGTTCCAGATCTGAGTTCGAGTCCTGGATATCCTTATTAATTTTCTGTCTCGTTGTATTGTAAGATTTCTGAGAAGCAGTCTTTCTCTGTCACCCAGACTCACTGCAACCTCTGCACACTGTGAGTTCAAGGGATTTTCCTACCTCAGCTTCCCGAGTGAGTGAGGAACTGGGACTGCACTACAGGCACACACCACCATGGCCCGCTAACTGTTTTGTATTTCCAGTAGAGGCAGGGGTTTCACTATGTTGACCAGGCGGGTCTTGAACTCCTGACCCTTAACCCACCCACCACAACCTCAGGCACCACGTTTCTTCACTAAAGTCTAAAGATTTTCCTTGATAATATTCCTACATTATAGGTTTGGGGTACATGTGCAGAACGAGCAAGATAGTTGCATAGGTACACACATGGCAGTGTGTTTGCTGCTTTCCTCCCTTCACCCACACTTGGTATTCATCCCCAGGCTATCCCCCAGCCCCACCGCTGTCCCTCCCCATTCCCCAACAGTCCCCAGTGTATAGTAGACAACCTCTCTGTGTCCATGTGTTCTCATTTTTCTCACCCACTTTTGAGTGAGTATATGCGGTATTTCTTTTTCTGTTCTTCTGTCAGTTTGCTGAGAATGATGTTCTCCAGATTCATCCATGTCCTACAAAGGACACAAACTCATCATTTTGATTGCTGCATAATATTCCATGGTGTATATGTGCCACATTTTCCCAGTCCAGTCTATCATCGTTGGGCATTTGGGTTGGTTCCAGGTTCTTGCTATTGTAAACAGTGCTGCAATGAACATTCGTGTGCATGTGTCCTTAGAGTAGAACGATTTATAGTCCTTTGGATAGATACCCAGTAATGGGATTGCTGGGTCAAATGGAATTTCTATTTCTAGGTCCCTGAGGAATCGCCACACTGTCTTCCACAATGGTTGAACTAATTTACACTCCCACCAACAGTGTAAGAGTGTTCTATTTCTCCACATCCTCTCCAGCATCTGCTGTCTCCAGATTTTTAATGATCGCCATTCTAACTGGCGTGAGATGGTATCTCAATGTGGTTTTGATTTGCATCTCTCTAATGACCAATGATGATGAGCATTTTTCATATGTTTGTTGGCCTCATGTATGTCTTCTTTTGTAAAGTGTCTGTTCATATCCTTTGCCCATTTTTGAATGGGCTTGTTTATTTTTTCCTGTAAATCTGTTTGAGTTCTTTGTAAATTCTGGATATCAGCCCTTTGTCAGATGTGTAAACTGCAAAGATTTTTCCCATTCTGATGGTTGCCGATTCACTCTAGTGACTGTTTCTTTTGCGTGCAGAAGCTGTGGAGTTTGATTAGGTCCATTTGTCTATTTTGGCTTTTGTTGCCAATGCTTTTGGTGTTTTGTTCATGAAGTCCTTGCCTACTCCTATGTCCTGAATGGTTTTGCCTAGATTTTCTTCTAGGGTTTTTAGTGTCAGGTCTTACGTTTAAGTCTTTAATCCATCTGGAGTTAATTTTAGTGTAAGGTGTCAGGAAGGGGTCCAGTTTCTGCTTTCTGCACATGGCTAGCCAGTTTTCCCAACACCATTTATTAAATAGGAATCCTTTCCCCATTGCCTGTTTTGTCTGGTTTATCAAAGATAATATGGTTGTAGATATGTTGTGTTGCCTCCAATGCTTCTGTTCTGTTCCATTGGTCTATATCTCTGTTTTGGTACCAGTACCATGCTGTTTTGATTACTGTAGCCTTGTAGTATAAGTCTGGTAGTGTGATGCCTCCGCTGTGTTCTTTTGCTTAGAATTGACTTGGCTATGTGGACTCTTTTTGGTTCCATATGAAATTCATGGTGGTTTTCCAGTTCTGTGAAGAAATTCAATGGTAGTTTGATGGGGATAGCATTGATTGTGTAAATTACTTTGGGCAGTATAGCCATTTTCACGATATTGATTCTTCCTAACCACGAACATGGAATGTTTCTCCATCTGTTTGTGTCCTCTCTTATTTCGTTGAGCAGTGGTTTGTAGTTTTCCTTAAAGAGGTCCCTTACATTCCTAGTGAGTTGTATTCCTAGGTATTTTATTTTCTTTGTAGCAATTGTGAATGGCAGTTCGTTCTTGATTTGGTTCTCTTTAAGTCTGTTATTGGTGTATAGGAATGCTTGTGATTTTTGAACATTGATTTTATATCCTGAGACTTTGCTGAAGTTGCTTATCAGTTTCAGGAGTTTTCGGCTGAGGTGATGGGGTCTTCTAGGTATACTATCATGTCGTCTGCAAATAGAGACAATTTGGCTTCCACCTTCCTATTTGAATACCCTTTATTTCTTTTCTTGCCTGATTGCTCTGGCTAGAACTTCCAGTACTATGTTGAATAGGAGTGGTGAGAGAGGCATCTTGTCTAGTGCCAGATTTCAAAGGAATGCTTCCAGTTTTGCCCATTAAGTATGATATTGGCTGTTGGTTTGTCGTAAATAGCTTTTATTACTTTGAGATATGTTCCATCAATACCAAGTTTATTGAGGGTTTTAGCATAAAGGGCTGTTGAATTTTGTCAAATGCCTTCTGTGTCAATTAAGATAATCATGTGGTTTTTTTTTGCTTCTGTTTATGTGGTGAATTACATTTATAGACTTGATGTTGAACCAGCCTTGCATCCCAGGATGAATCCTACTTGATCATGATGGATAAGTTTTTAATGTGCTGTTGCAATCGGTTTGCCAGTATTTTATTGAAGATTTTGCATCTATGTTCATCATGGATATTGGCCTGAAGTTTTCTTTTTGTTGAGTCTCTGCCAGGTTTTGGTATCAGGATGATGTTGGTCTCATAAAATGATTTGGGAAGGGTTCCTCTTTTGGATTATTTGGAATAGTTTCAGAAGGAATGGTACCAGATCCTTTGTGTGTCTGGTAGAATTCAGCTGTGAACCCATCTGACCTGGGCTTTTTTGTGTGGTAGGTTCTTAATTGCTGCCTCAACTTCAGACCTTGTTATTGGTCTATTCATAGTTTCGGCTTCCTCCTGGTTTAGGCTTGGGAGGACACAGGCGTCCAGGAATTTATCCATTTCTTCCTGATTTACTAGTTTATGTGCATAGAGTTGTTTGTAGTATTCTCTGATGATGGTTTGAATTTCTGTGGAATCTGTGGTGATTTCCTTTATCGTTTTTATTGCATCTATTTGGTTGTTCTCTTTTCTTTTTATCAGTCTGGCTAGTGGTCTGTCTATTTTGTTGATCTTTTCAAAAACCAGCTCTTAGATTTATTGATTTTTGAAGGGTTTTCTTGTCTCTATCTCCTTCAGTTCTGCTCTGATCTTAGTTATTTCTTGTCTTCAGCTAGGTTTTGAGCTTTTTTGATCTTGCTCCTCTAGCTCTTTCAATTTTGACGATAGGGTGTCAATTTTGGATCTCTCCACTCTTCTCATGTGGGCACTTATTGCTATATATTTTCCTCTACAGACTGCTTTAAATGTGTCCCAGAGATTCTGGTACGTTGTGTCTTCATTTTTGTTGGTTTCAAAGAACTTCTTTATTTCTGCCTTCATTTCATTGTTTATCCAATCAACATTCAAGAGCCAGTTGTTCAGTTTCCATGAAGCTGTGCGGTTCTGAGTTATTTTCTGAATTCTGAGTTCCAACTTGATTGCACTATGGTCTGAGAGACTGTTTGTTATGATTTCAGTTGTTTTGCATTTGCTGAGGAGTGCTTTACTTCCAATTATGTGGTCAATTTTGGAGTAGGTGTGATGTGGTGCTGAGAAGAATGTATATTCTGTGGATTTGGGGTGAGAGAGTTCTGTAAATGTCTATCAGGTTTGCTTGTTCCAGGTCTGAGTTCAAGTCCTGGATATCCTTGTTAATTTTCTGTCTGGTTGATCTGTCTGCTATTGACAGTGGAGTGTTAAAGTCTCCCACTATTATTGTGTGGGAGTCTAAGTCTCTTTGTAAGTCATTAAGAACTTGCCTTATATATCTGGGTGCTCCTACATTGGGTCCATATATATTTAGAATTGTTAGCTCTTCTTGTTGTATCGATCCTTTTACCATTATGTAATGACCTTCTTTGTCCCTTTTGATCTTTGTTGCTTTAAAGTCTATTTTATCAGAGATGAGAATTGCAACTCCTGCTTTTTTTTGCTCCATTTGCTTGGTAAATCTTCCTCCATCCTTTATTTTGAGCCTTTGTGTATCTTTGCGTGTGAGGTGGGTTTCCTGGATACAGCACAGTGATGGTTTTGTTTTTTTATCCAATTTGCCAGTCTGTGTCTTTTGATTGGTGCATTTAGCCCATTTACATTTAGGGTTAATATTGTTATGTGTGAATTTGATACTGCCATTTTGATGCTAGCTGGCTGTTTTGCCCATTGGTTCATGGGTAGGTGCTTTATAATGAATGTTTTTGGTAGGTGCTCTATAGTGACTGTTGTGTGAGTGCTACAGTGACTGTTGTTAGATGCAGTACTCTATAGTAACTGGTGTTGGGTAGAGTGCTTTATAGAAATTTTTGTTTGGTAGGGTGCTCTATAGTGACTGATGTTGAGTGGAGTGCTTTATAGTGGCTGTTGTTTGTATAGTGCTCTA
>CM038395.1:170366339-170389813 GCA_021498475.1 Saguinus midas
AGGGCAATTCAGGCAAGGAAAAGCAAGGCAAGGCAAAAGAAAGGCAATTCAGGCAAGAAAATTCAGGCAAGACAATTCCAGGCAAGGCAATTCAAGGCAAGGCAAGAAGGCAAGGCAGCAAGGCAAGAAAATTCAGGCAAGGCAAGAAGGCAAGGCAAGAAAATTCAGGCAAGGCAATTCAGGCAAGGCAAGCAAGGCAAGACAATTTCAGGCAAGACAATTCCAGGCAAAACAAGGCAAGCAAGGCAAGGCAAGGCAAGGCAAGGCAAGGAAAGGCAATTCCAGGCAAGGCAAGGCAAGCAAAACAAGGCAAGGCAATTCAGGCAAGGCAAGGCAAGAAAAGGCAAGGCAAGGCAATTCAGACAAAATAATTCCAGGAAAGGCAATTCCAGCAAGGCAAAGGCAAGGCAATGCAAGGCAATTCCAGGCAAGAAAAGGCAATTCAGGCAAGACAAGGCAAGGCAGGCAATTCCAGGCAAATAAAATTCAGGCAAGAAAAGGCAAGGCAGGCAAGGCAAAGAAGGCAAGGCAAGGCAATTCAGGCAAGCATTCCAGGCAAGGCAAAACAAGGCAAGGCAAAACAATTCAAGGCAAGGAAATTCCAGAGGCAAGCAAGGCAAAACAAGGCAATTCAGGCAAGGCAAGGAAAGGAAAAGCAAGGCAAGACAAGGCAAGGCAAAACAAGGCAATTCAGGCAAGGCAATTCCAGGCAAGGCAAGACAGGCAAGGCAATTCAGCAAGGCAATTTCAGGCAAGGCAATCCAGGCAAGGAAAGGCAAGGCAGCAAGGCAATTCAGGAAAGTCAATTCCAGGCAAGGAAAACAAGGCAATTCCAGCAAGGCAAGAAAAGCAAGGCAATTTCAGGCAGGAAAATTCAGGCAAGGCAAGGCAAGGCAGGCAATTTCAGGCAAGACAAGGCAAGGCAATTTAGGCAAGGCAATTCCAGCAAGGCAAGGCAAAACAAGGCAAGGCAAAACAATTCAGGCAGGAAAATTCAGGCAAGCAAGGCAAGGCAAGGCAAGGCAAAACAATTCAGGCAAGCAAGGCAATTCCAGGCAAGCAAGAAGGCAAGGCAAAGAAGGCAAGGCAAGGCAAGAAAAGGCAAGGCAATTCCAGGAAAGGCAATTCCAGCAAGGCAAGGCAATTCAAGGCAAGGCAAGAAAAGGCAAGGCAAGGCAAGAAAAGGCAAGACAAGGCAAGACAAGGCAAGGCAAAGGCAAGGCAATTTAGGCAAGGCAAGGCAATTTCAGGCAAGGCAATTTCAGGCAAAGCAAGGCAAGCAATTCCAGGCAAGGCAATTCAGGCAAGGCAAGGCAAGGCAAAAAGGCAAGGCAATGCAAGGCAAGGCAATTCCAGGCAAGGCAATTCAGGCAAGGAAAGGCAAGGCAATTCAAAACAAGGCAAGAAAAGGCAATTCAGGCAAGCAAGGCAAGACAAGGCAATTCAGCAAGAGAAGAAAAGGCAAGGCAAGGCAAAACAATTCCAGGCAAGAAAAGGCAATTCAGGCAAGAAAATTCAGGCAAAAATTCAGGCAAGGCAATTTCAGGCAAGGCAATCCAGGCAAGGCAAGGCAAAAGGCAAGGCAATTCCAGGAAGGCAAGGCAAGGCAAGGCAAGGCATTCAGGCAAGGCAATTTAGGCAAGGCAATTCAAGGCAAGGCAAGACAGGCAATTCAGGCAAAATTCCAGGCAAGGCAAAACATTTCTAGGCAAGGCAATTCCAGGCACAGTAAGGCAAAGCAAGGCAAGGCAAGGCAAGGAAAAGCAAGACAAGGCAATACCAGGCCAAAAAATTCCAGGCAAGGCAAGGCAGGGCAATTTCAGGCAAGCAAGGCAAGAAAAGGCAAGGCAAGGTAAGGCAAGGCAAGCAAGGCAAATCAGGCAAAAGGCAATGCAAGGCAATTTCAGGAAATTCAATTTTAGGCATGGTACAGCAAGGCAAGGCAAGGCAATTTCGGGAAAAGCAAGACAAAACAGGGCAATTTCAGGCAGGTCAATTTCAGGCAAAGCAAGGCAAGACAAGGCAATTAAAGGCAGGGCAATTTCATACAAGGCAAGGCAAGGCTAGGCAATTCTAGGCAAGGCAATTCCAGGCAAGAAAAGCCGAGGCAATTTCAGACAAGGTAACTCCAGGCAAGGCAAGGGAAGGCAATTCCACGCATAGCAATTCCAGGCGATGAAAGTCAAGTCAAGGCAATTTGAAACAAGGCAACTCCAGTCAAGGCAAGGCAACACAAAGCAATTTCACGCAAGGCTATTTTAGGAAAGGCAAGACAGGGCAATTCCAGGCCAAAAAAAAAAAGCAAGGTAAGGCAAGGCAATTCAGGCAAGGCAATTCAGGCAAGAAAAGGCAATTCCAGGCAAGAAAAGCAAGGCAAGGCAATTCAGGCAAGGCAATTCAGGCAGGCAAGACAAGGCAAGGAAAAAGGCAAGGCAAGGCAAGGCAATTCAGGCAAGGCAAGACAAGGCAAGGAAGGCAATTCAGGCAAGGCAGGCAAGACAAGGCAAGGCAAAACAATTCAGGCAAGCAATTCAGGCAGGCAATTCAGGCAAAAGGCAAGGCAAAACAAGGCAAGGCAATTCCAGGCAAGGCAAGGCAAGGCAATCCAGGCAAGAAAAGGCAAGGCAAGGCAAGACAAGGCAAGGAAAGGCAATTCCAGGCAAGAAAAGGCAAGGCAATTCCAGCAAGGCAAGGCAAGGAAGGCAAGGCAATTCCAAGGCAAGGCAAGAAGGCAAGGCAATCCAGGCAAGACAAGGCAAGGCAAGGAAGGCAAGGCAGGCAATTCAGGCAAGGTAAGGCAAGGCAAAAGAAAGGCAAGGCAAATCCAGGCAAGAAATTCCAGGCAAGGAAAAAGGCAATTCAGGCAAGGCAATTCAGCAAGGCAAGGCAAGGCAATTCAGGCAAAAGGCAAGGCAAGGCAAGGCAAGACAGGCAATTCAGGCAAGGCAGTTCAAGGCAAGGCAAGGCAAGGCAATTCAAGGCAAGGCAATTTCAGGCAGGCAATTCCAGGCAAGGCAAAAGGCAAGACAAGGCAAGGCAAGGCAATTCCAGGCAAGGCAATCCCATGCAAGGAAAGGCAAGACAAGGCAAGGCAATTCTGGCAAGGCAATTCAGCAAGGCAAGCAAGGCAATTCCAGGCAAGGCAAGGCAAGGAAGGCAATTCCAGGCAAGGAAATTCAGGCAAGGCAAGGCAGGTCAGTTCTGGGCAAGTCAAGGCAAGGCAAGGAAAGGCAATTCCAGCAAGGCAAGGCAAGGCAAGCAAGGCAAAACAATTTCAGGCAAGAAAATTCAGGCAAGAAAATTGCAGGCAAGGCAAAAAATTGCAGGCAAGGCAAGGAAAGGCAAAGGAAATAAAGTCCAGACAAGAAAAGGAAAGGCAATTCCAGGGAAGGCAATTCTAGGCAAAGCAAGGCAAGGAAAGGCATGGCTAGGCAAGACAAGGCTAATTTAGGCAAGGCAAGGCAAATCCAGGCAAGACAAGGCAATTCCAGGCAAGGCAATTCCAGACAAGGCAAGGCAAATCCAGGCATGTCAAGGCAAGCCAAGGCTAGGCAATTTCAGGAAAAGGAAGGCAAGACAATTTCAAGAAAGGCAATACCAGGCAAGGCAAGGAAAGTCAAGTCAATTCTAGGCAAGTAAAGACAAGAGAAGGCAAGGCAAGGCAATTCCATGGAAGAAAATTCCTGACAGGGCAATTCAATGCAAGACAATTTCACGCAAGTAAATTCCAGGAAAAACTAGGCAAGAAAATTGCAGGCGAGGCAAAACCAGGCAAGGCAAGGCAAGGCAGGGCAATTGTAGGCAGGGCAGTTTTAGGCAAAACAAGGCAGGGCAGGGCAATTACAGGCAGGGAAATTCTAGAAAACGCAAGGCAAGGCAAGGCAAGACAATTCTAGGCAAGGCAATTCCAGGCAAAGCAAGGCAAGCCAAAGCAAGGCAATTCCAGACTGGGCAATTCCACGCTATTCAAGGAAAAGCAATGCAAGAAAATTCTCAGAAAGGCAAAAAAATTTCAGGCAAGAAAATTCAAGGCATGGCAAAACAAGGCAAAACAGGCCAATTCCAGGCAAGGCAATTTGAGGTAAAGAAACAAGGCAAATCAGGGCAATTTCAGGCAAGGCAAGGCAGGGAAATTCCAAGCAAGGCAATTCAGGCAAGGCAAGGACAGGCAAAAGGCAATTCAGGAAAGGCAATTCAGGAAAGGCAAGGCAAAAAATTTCAGGCAAGACAAGGCAAGGCAAGGTAAGGCAAGGCAAGAAAAGCAAGGCAAGGAAAGGCAATTCAGGCAAGGCAATTACAGGCAAGGCAATGCAATTCTATGCAAGGCAATTCTAGTCAAGGCAAGGCAATGCAAGGTAAGGCAATTTCAGGCAAGGCAATCCAGGCAAGGCAAGGCAAGGCAATTCAGGCAAGGCAATTCAGGAAAGGCAAGGCAAGGCAAGGCAAGACAAGGCAAGGCAAAACAATTTCAGGCAAGGCAAGGCAAGGCAAGGCAATTTCAGGAAAGTCAATTTGAAGTAGACTCTTGACTATTTCCCAGGGATGTATTATTCACAGAGGCCCTGAACCAGTGACCATATGAAATAAACTCCCTGAAGGATACACACCTGGGGAATAGTCAGAGTCTATGCCATATGGCCACTCAATCAGAGCATTACTGAATCATGCACACCTGGGAAATAGGCCGGATTCTATTTCATATGACCACTGATTGAGAGCCTCATTCAATAATTCACACCCGGACATTAATCAGGAGGCTATGTCATATGAACACTATTTCAGAGCCTCAGTGAATAATACACACCTAGGGAATACTCAGGAGTCTATTACATAGGCCCTCTCATTCAAAGCCTCACTGAACAATGCACACCTGTTGGGTACTCAGGAGTCTATTTTATATGGCCACTCATTCAGCACCTCACTGAATGATACACACGTGGGGAATAGTCAGGATTCTATTTAATATGAACACCCATTATGAGCCTCGCTGAATTATGTATGCCTTGGAATCCTGAGAAGTCTATTTTCTATCGACCCCCTTTCTAAGTCTAATGGAAGAATTAACACATGAGAATTGTAAGGTGTAAATTTCATATGGCCCCTCCTTCAGAGCCTCATTGAATAATGTATACCTGGAGAAAAATTTGGAGTCTCTTTCATATGGCCATTCATTCAGAGCATCAGTAAAGAATGCACACCTGTGGAGTGGCCAGGTGTCTATTTGCTTTGGCCACACATTCAGAACATCAGTGAATAATACACACCTGTGGTATAGTCAGGAGTCTATTTCATAAGGCCCCTCATTCAGAGGCTGAGTGAATAATACACACCTGGGGAATAGTCAGGAATCTATTATATATTGCCACTTATTCAGAGCCTCAGTGAATAATGCACACCTGGGAAATAGTCAGGTGTCTATTTCATATGGACACTCTTTCAGAGCCTCCCTGAATAATACACACATTGGGGAGAGTCAGGGATCTGTTTCTTATGGCCACTCACTGAGAATGCCAGGGAATAGTGCACACTTGGGGAATTGTCAGGAGTCTATTTCTTATGGCCACTCATTCAGAGACTCAGTGAAAAATACACACCTAGGGAATACTCAGGAGTCTATTTTATATGGCCACTCATTCAGAGCCTCAGTGAATAATACACACCTGGGGAATAGTCAAGGGTCTATTTCATATGGCCACTCATTCAGAGCCTCATTGAATAATGCACTCCTGTGGAATAGTCAGGAGCCTAATTGATATAGCTACTCATTCAGAGCCTCTCTGAATAATATGCACCTCGGAAATATTTAGGTGTCTATTTCATATTACCGCTGATTCAATGCCTTCATAAATAATGCATACCTGGGAGAACTCAGCAATCTATTTCATATGGCCACTCATTCCTCACCTCAGTGAATAATGTAAACCAGGGGAACAGTCAGGATTCTATTTCTTATGGACACTCATTCAGAATTTCACTGAATAATGCACACATTTGGAATAGTGAGGATTCTGTTTCATATGGCCACTCATTCAGAGCCTCATTGAATGATACACACCTGGGGAATAGTCAGAGTCATGCCATATGGCCACTCAATCAGAGAATTACTGAATGATGCACACCTGGGAAATAGTCAGGATTCTATTTCATATGACCACTGATTGAGAGCCTCATTGAATAATGCACACCCAGACATTAATCAGGAGGCTATGTCATATGAACACTCCTTCAGAGCCTCAGTGAATAATACACACCTAGGGAATACTCAGGAGTCTATTACATAGGCCCTCTCATTCAAAGCCTCACTGAACAATGCACACCTGTTGGGTACTCAGGAGTCTATTTTATATGGCCACCATTCAGCACCTCACTGAATGATACACACGTGGGGAATAGTCAGGATTCTATTTAATATGAACACCATTATGAGCCTCGCTGAATTATGTATGACTTGGAATCCTGAGAAGTCTATTTTCTATCGACTTTCGAGTCTAACAGAAAATTAACACATGCGGAATTGTAAGAGTAAATTTTGTATGGCCCTCCTTCAGAGCCTCATTGAATAATGTATACCTGGAGAAAAATTTGGAGTCTCTTTCATATGGCCATTCATTCAGAGCATCAGTAAAGAATGCACACCTGTGGAGTGGCCAGGTGTCTATTTGCTTTGGCCACACATTCAGAACATCAGTAAATAATACACACCTGTGGAATAGTCAGGAGTCTATTTCATAAGGCCCCTCATTCAGAGGCTGAGTGAATAATACACACCTGGGGAATAGTCAGGAATCTATTATATATTGCCACTTATTCAGAGCCTCAGTGAATAATGCACACCTGGGAAATAGTCAGGAGTCTATTTCATATGGACACTTTCAGAGCCTCCTGAATAATACACACATTGGGGAGAGTCAGAATCTGTTTCTTATGGCCACTCACTGAGACTCCCAGGAATAGTGCACACTTGGGGAATTGTCAGGAGTCTATTTTGTATGGCAACTCATACAGAACCTCAGTGAATAAGACACACCTGGGGAATAGTCAGGAGTGTATTTCAATTAAGCACACACTAAGAGGCTCAGTGAATTATACACAACTGGGAAGGATCAAGAGTCAATTTCATCTGGCCTCTCACTCAGAGTTTCATTGAATAATGCACTCCTGTGGAATAGTCAGGAGCCTAATTGATATAGCTACTCATTCAGAGCCTCTCTGAATAATATGCACCTCGGAAATATTTAGGTGTCTATTTCATATTACCACTGATTCAATGCCTTAGTAAATAATGCATACCTGGGAAGAACTCAGGAATCTATTTTATATGGCCACTCATCCCTCACCTCAGTGAATAATGCACACTGGGGGATTAGTCAAGATTCTATTTCTTATGGACACTCATTCAGACCTTCACTGAATAAAGCACACATTTGGAATAGTGAGGATTCTGTTTCATATGGCCACTCATTCAGAGCCTCACTGAATGTACACACCTGTGGAATAGTCAGGAGACTATTTTATATAGCCACTCATTCAGAGCCTCAGTGAATCATGCACGCCTGAGGAGTACTGAGGATTTTATTTCAAATGACCCTTCATTCAAAGCCTCAGTGAATAATACACACCTGGGGAATAGTCAAGGGTCTATTTCATATGGCCACTGACTCAGAGCCTCAGTGAATGACACACACTTGGGAAATAATCAGGATTCTATTTTATACGACTAGTATTGAGAGCCAAACTGAATAATGCACACCTTGGGAATAGTGAGGAGTCTGATAGAACACACTTTCAGTGCCTCAGTGAATAATACACACCAGGGAATACTGAGGAGTCTTTTTAATATTGCCCCTCATTCACAGCCTCTCAAAGTAGTGCAAGTTTGGGGAATTGTCAGGAGTCTATTTCATAAGGCCCCTCATTCAGAGGCTCAGTGAATTATACACACCTGGGGAATAGTCAGGATTCTATTTCAATGGCCACACATTCAGAGCCTCAGTGAATAATGCACACCTGAGGAATAGTCAGAAGTCTATTTTATATTCCCACTCTTTCAGAGTCTCACTAAATAACTCCCCTGTGGAGTACTGAGAGGTCTATTTCATATGGCTATTCATTTTGAGCTTCACTGAATAATACACACCTGGGTTTATTACACGCCAGGAGTTTATTTCTTCAGGCCAAACATTCAGAGGCACAGTGAATTATACACACCTGGGATATAGTCAGGAGTCTACTTTATATTGCTCCTCATTCAAAGCCTAAGTGAACAAAGAACAGCTGTTGAGTCCTCAGGAATGTATGTCATATGGCCACTCATTCAGCACCTCACTGAATGATACACACGTGTGGAATTGTTGGGATTCTATTTCATATGGACACACATTTTGAGACTCACTGAATAAGCTATACCTGTAGAATAGTGAGGAGTCTATTTCATATGGCCACTCATTCAGAGCCTCACTGAATAATACACACCTGGGAATAGTCAGGAGTCTATTTCATATGGCCTGCATTCAGAGCCTCATTGAATAATGCATACCTGGAGAAAAATTTGGAGTCTCTTTCATATGGCCATTCATTCAGAGCATCAGTGAATAATGTACACATGTGGAATAGCCAGGTGTCTATTTCCTTTGGCCACACATTGAGAACCTCAGCGAATCATACACACCTGTGGAATAGACAGGAGTCTATTTCAAACAGCCCCTGATTCACTGCCCATGTGAATAAAACCCACCTGGAAAATAATCAGGAGTCTATTTCATATTGCCACTCATTCAGAGCCTCAGTGAATAATCCACACCTGCGCAATAGTCAGCAATCTATTTCATATGGACACTCATTCAGACCTTCACTGAATAATGCACACATGGGGATATTCAGAAGTCTATTTCACATGGCCACTGATTCACAGCCTCCGTGAGTAATGCATACCTGGGAGTACTCAGCAATCTATTTCATATGGCCACTCATTCAGCACCTCAGTGAATAATGCACACCTGGGGAATAGTCAGGATTCTATTTCTTATGGTCACTCATTTAGACCTTCACTGAATAATGCACACGTTTGGAATAGTCAGGATTCTCTTTCATATGACCAATCATTCAGAGGCTCAGTGAATTATACACACCTGGGAAATAGTCAGGAGTCTACTTCATATTGCTCCTCATTCAAAGCCTAAGTGAACAATGAACACCTGTTGAGTCCTCAGGAATGTATGTCATATGGCCACTCATTCAGCACCTCACTGAATGATACACACGTGGGGAATAGTCGGGATTCTATTTAATATGGACACCCATTTTGAGACTCACTGAATAACCTATACCTGTAGAATAGTGAGGAGTCTATTTCATATCGCCCCTCCTTCCGAGTCTCACTGAGTAATACACACCTGGGAATTGTCAGGAGTCTATTTCATATGGCCTGCATTCAGAGCCTCATTGAATAATGCATACCTGGAGAAAAATTTGGAGTCTCTTTCATATGGCCATTCATTCAGAGCGCTGCTGAATAATGTACACATGTGGAATAGCCAGGTGTCTATTTCCTTTGGCCACACATTGAGAACCTCAGCGAATTATACACCCCTGTGGAATAGACAGGAGTCTATTTCAAACAGCCCCTGATTCACTGCCCATGTGAATAAAGCCCATATGAAAAATAATCGAGTCTATTTAATATTGCCTCACATTCATAGCCTCAGTGAATTATCCACACCTGCGCAATAGTCAGCAATCTATTTCACAGGGATACTTTTTCATAACTTCCCATAGTAATTCACAAATGGGGGATATTCAGAAGTCTATTTCACATGGCCACTGATTCACAGCCTCTGTGTGTAATGCACATCTGAGGAGTACTCAAAAATCTATTTCATATGGCCGCTCATTCAGCACCTCAGTGAATAATGCACATCTGGGGAATAGTCAGGATTCTATTTCTTATGGTCCCGCATTTAGACCTTCACTGAATAATGCACGCGTTTGGAATACTCAGGTTTCTCTTTCATATGACCAATCATTCAGAACCTCACTGAATGGTATACACCTGTGGAAAAGTCAGGAGTCGATTTTATGTTTCCACTCATTCAGAGCCACAGTGAATAATGCCTGTCTGCAGAGTACCGAGGATAATATTTCAAATGACCCCTCATTCAGAGCCTAAGTGAATAATACACACATGGGGAATATTCAAGGCTCTATGCCATCTGGCCACTCATTCAGAGACTCAGGGAATAATTCATGCCTGGGGAATAATCAGTATCTTATTTCATATGACCTGTGATTCAGAGACAAACTGAATAATGCACACCTTGGGAATAGACAGGTTTCTCTTTCATATGGACACTCTTATAGAGCCTCAGTGAATAATACACACCAGGGGAAGATTGACTAGGTTATTTCATATTGCCACTCATTCAGAACCCTCCAAATAGTGCAAGTTTGGGGAATTGTCAGGAGTTTATTTACAGTGTCCTCTTATTCAGAGCCTCATTGAATAATGTGTACCTGGAAAAATCTAGGAGTTTCTTTCACATGGCCATTTATTCAGAGCATCAGTGAAAAACACACACTTGTGGAGTAGCCATGTTTCTACTTTCGTTGGTGACACATTCAGAACATCAGTGAATAATACACACCTGTGAAATAGTCAGGAGTCAATTTCATATGGATTGTATTTTATTTTGAAACTCATTCAGAGCCTCAGTGAATAATGCACACTTGGGGAATAAAGAGGAGTGTATTTCACATGGACATTCTTTCAGAGACTCTGAATAATACACACATGGGGTAGAGTCAGGAGTCTATTTCATATGGCCACTCAGTGTGAACATCAGAGAAGAGTGCACACCTGGGGAATTGTTAGGAGTCCATTTTGTATGGAAACTCATACAGAACCTCAGTGAATAACACACACCTGGGGAATAGTCAGGAGTGTATTTCAATTGGCCACACATTGAGAAGCTCATTGAATAATAGGCACCTAGGGAACTGTCAGGAGACAATTTCATCTGGCCTGTCATGCAGAGCTTCACTGAATAATGCAATCCTGTGGAGTAGTCAGCAGCATAATTGATATAGCCATTTATTCGGAGCCTCTCTGAGTAATAAGCTCCTTGTGGATATTCAGGAATCTATTCAATATGGCCACTCAGACCTTCACTGAATGGTACACACCTGTGGAATAGTCATATGGCCACTAATTCAGAATCTCATGAAGTAATGCACACCAGTGGATAAGTGAGGATTCTCTCTTATATGGCCACTCATTCAGAGCCTCACTGAATCATACACACCTGTGGAATTGTCAAGAGTGTATGTCATATTGCCACTCATTCAGAGCCTCAGTGAATAATGCACACCTGGGGAGTACTGAGGATTCTGTTGTAAACAAAAGACACTTGGAGAATAGCCAATGGTCAATTTTATATGGTCACTCATTCAGAGACTCACTGAATGATATACACCTAAGGAATAGTCAGGATTTGATTTCATGACCAGTAATAGAGAGCCAAGCTGAATAATGCACACTTTGGGAATAGTCAAGAGTCTGTTTAACATGACCACTCATTACGAGCCTCAGTGAATAATGCACGTCTGTGGAGTACTGAGGAGACTAATTTATATCACCACCAATTCTGAGACTCACTGAAAAATGCACACATGGGGAACAGTCAGAGGTCAATTTCATATGGCCTCTCATTCAGAGCCTCACTGAATAATACACACCTGGGGAATTGTCAGGAGTCTATTTCATATGGCCTCATTCAGAGCCTCATTGAATAATGCATACCTGGAAAAATCTTGGAGTCTCTTTCACATGGCCATTCATTCAGAGCATCAGTGAATAATGCACATATGTGGAGTAATAAGGAGTCTGTTTCATATGGTCACTCATTCAGAGCCTCAGTGAATAATACACACCTGGGGAATAGTCAGGAGTCTATTTCACATGGCCATTCATTCAGAGCCTCAGTGAATAATACACACCTGTGAAATAGTCAGGAGTCTATTTCACATGGCCATTCATTCAGAGCCTCAGTGAATAATCCACACCTGGGGAATAGTCAGGAGTCAATTTCATATGGTCACTCATTCAGAGCCTCATTGAATAATGCACACATGGGGAACAGTCAGAGGTCAATTTCATATGGTCACTCAGTATGACCCCCATGGAATAATGCACAACTGGGTAATAGTCAGCAATAGATTTTATATGGCCAATCAGAGAATCAGTGAATAATGCAGACTTGGGGAATACTCGGGAGTCTATTTCACATGGCCAATATTTCAGAGCCACAGTGAATAATGCACACCAGGTGCATTATTCAGTGCCTCACTGAATGATACACACCTGAGGAATCATTAGGATTCGATTCCATACTACCACTCATTCAGAGCCTTATTGAATAATTCACAACGGGGCAATAGTCAGGATTCTATTTTATATGGCCTCTCATTTAGAGCTTCAGGGAATAATAAACCCCTATGGAGTAGTCAGGATGCTGTTTAAGATAGCCACGAATTAAGTGCCTCCCTGAATGATACACACCTGGGTGATAGTCAGGAGTCTATTTCATATGACCTCTCATTCTGGGACTCACTGAATAATACACACCTGGGGGAGTGTCAGGAGTCTATTTGATATTAACACTCATACAGAACCTGTTTGAATAATGCACACATGGAGAATAATTAGGAGTCTATGGCATATGGCTACTCATTCAGACAATCAGTGAATAATGCACATATGTGGAGTAATAAGGAGTCTGTTTCATATGGTCACTCTTTCACAGCATCACTGAATATTACCCACTTGTGATATAATCTGGAGTCTATTTTTTTATGGCCACTCGTTCAGAGCCTCAGTGAATAATGAACACTATGGGAATTGTCCCTGTGAGTGGCTAACAACTTGGCCTCTGCCATTAGCTGAGCTTGATTCCTTACATACTCTCCCTAGATGGAGGCTGTCGAGCTATGGGAAATAAGAAATTGAGAGGAGAGTGACTAAGCAGGAAACTATTTTCAGCCTTCTTTGTCAATGAGATAATGGCTGGGTGAACAATGAAGTGGTTTAACTGGGTATTGTGTCCTCCTTTCTGGCTCCTGATCTAAGCCTGTTTTATGACTTTGCTTACCAGGCATTGTTTCAGCCTGGAAACCTCCCCTGTGGCCCTTGTATTTTGCAGATGCATGATTTACTGCTGAGCTTGTGAATTCTAGATAATTAAAGATTATTATCCGACTTACTGGTTGTTCTGACAATATTGATAATCAGCATCACCTATTCCCTTCTTGATCTTGTAAATCAGTATCTGTTTCTTTTACTAGTTCCCCAGAATTTTTTTGTTTCTTTTGTTATTTGAGAAAAGTTTTGATCTAACATAAACAACATTAAGTAGAAAAGTAAATAATGGAAGCTACTGCACAAATAAAATTGCTTTTTGGGCACTGCACATTCAGTCCTCCAGACCCCGTCTCTCTCCCTCTCCTTTTTTTCCACGCACGCCCTCTTCCACGTTTGGGACCCTCTTGCTCGACGAGATTCCTGGGCTCCCATTCAGTTCACAACAGCTGGCACACCAAACGTGGGACCTGGACATGAGGGACAATCATGATGCCTACAAACTATATAGGTTAAGCTGCAGTGTAAGTAAGTGAATAACCTTTTCTTTTCATCTGGGGTAAAACATGGGGCAAATAGAATCTAAAAAGCATAATTTGTTTGTTCAGCTTTTGCAATCTATGATTAAGTTACTTGGTCATGAGATTAAAATAAAAACTGTTGAGGAATTGGTGCAGAGAGTGCAGGAGCTTTGTCCGTGGGTTCCAGAGGGTGGATTCCTGGATGAAGCCACTTGGAAGGTTATAGGTGAGAAAATTGATCAGTTTTCTACCCACAACACGTTTCTACCTCAAACTGATATTTTGCTTTACTTTTGGTCTAAGCTGTGTGATTGTGTTTGTCCTATTCAAATTTCTCCCTCAGCCCCGCCTTACACCCCATGGCCGCTTTTGCCTCTCCTCCTTCACTTTCTCCAGATCCTCTCAATTTGGCGGAATGCGGCTCTCATCACTCTCATGCTGTGCCTTCACCTATGGATACGTTTGAGACCATGGCCAAGGTGGTCTTAGACAGTTCTTTCCATCCTGCACGCTGGACTCCTGGTCCTTTCACCCATCCCCTTTTGCCTGGTTTAATTCGCCATTTTCAAGATTTACTTTTGATTTGCTCCCACGCTCTCTCTCATCAGCACCAGTGTTATCCTATCACTCAGCAGTTGTGACCCCTTGGGCCACCTGTTCCAGTTCGTGTAAAATCCACTGCCTTTTCTTCTATTTCACCATCGTCTCATGCCCTTATGTCCCTTCGCTGAGGACTTACAGGCACTGAGGCTTCTCTTACATACCCCATTATTGAAACTGTAAGCAATAATAGTAATCCAGTCAGAAATTATAAACCCCTTTCTCCTAAAACTTTAAAGGACTTGAATAATGCTATTTCTCAATATGGCCCAACTGCTCCCTACACTTTAACGATCTTAGATAACCTTTGCATTGTAGCCCTCCCTCCGGGTAATTGGGGTCCTCTTGCCATGGCTTGTCTTTCTGGTAGTAATTTTTTGCTTTGTAAGGCTTATTATGAGGATGCGGCTTTGGACCAATCAATTCAAAACCGCTGACTGCAGTCCCCAGTGACTCTTGACATGCTTTGTGGGAGAAAAGCACATTCGGAATTACCCGACCAGCTAAACTACCCTACTGAGGCTTATATGCAGATTACCTCCTTAGCGATTCGTGCCTAGAGGCAATTACCATCATCCAGTGTTAGAACAGAGGAGCTTGCTAAAATTCGTCAGGGACCTGATGAGCTTTTTCAGGAGTTTGTCTCGTACATTCTCCAGGCTGTTACATGCCAGGTTAGCAATGATGAGGCTAGCTCTCTCTTAGTAAAGCAATTGGCTTTTGAAAATGCTAATTCAGCATACCAAGCAACCATGAGGCCCTTTAAATGTAAAGGCACCTTAACTGATTATATTTGCCTCTGCGCTGATATCGAACCTGCTTATCAGCAACTTCTTGCTCTAGCAGCTGCTCAAGCAGGAATGCCTATTGCCGCCTTTTTAAAACAAAGACACAACCAACCTAGACCACCCCTTAAATGTTTTGTTGTGGCGGTCTAGGCCATATGGCTAGACAGTGTCAAGTTCCTTTTACTCCACAGCCTCAGATGTTAGCTTTGCCAGCACCCCCAGATCCTACTCCTGCTTCTCCTTCTCCTGTCACCCCATCACCCCAACCACGTCAACCAGGTTTGTGACCTCGCTGCCGCCGTGGCACCCATTCAGCCAACGAATGTAGTTTTAAATGTGATGCCCAGGGCAATCCTCTCTCTCAGCAGTCAGGAAACTCCAAACGGGGGCGGTCCCAGCCCCCAAAAAACATCGGGGTACCTTATGTTCAAGCTCCCGTCCTGAGTTCGAGGACAAATCCGTTTCTCAACTCTGCAGAGCAACACCTAACAGCACAGGACTTGACCTCCATCCCACCGCTTGACAGGTATTAACCCCTCCTGACATGGAACTCCAAGCCATCCCTATGGGCATTTTTGGTTTTCTTCCCTCGGGATATATTGGTCTTATTTTAGGTCATAATAACTGTTCCTTAAGAGGTCTACATGTACTATCTGGAGTTGTTAATGCTGATTACTCGAGAGAAATTAAGGTGTTTGCCTGGTCACCCACAGGTCTTTTCACGCTGAGTCCTGAATTGTCATTTGCTCAACTGCTTCTCATTCCTGTTGATACCTCAGCTGACTCTCAATTGTAGACTAAAGGTATGAGTAACCAAGGTTCTGAGCCTTCATCTTCTTTTGCTTACTGGGTTTAAGCTATTTTGTCTACCAGACCTGAACTTACCATTAAAATTAATGGCAAGACATTTAAAGGCCTCCTGGATACAGGGGCCAATGTGTCTGTGATTTTCAATAAATATTGGCCTTCTCAATGGCTTACAACTACTGCCATGATTTCTTTACAAGGCATAGAAATGACTAACAATCCTATGCAATCTGCCAGTTTATTAACATGGACTGATGATGAGGGTCACTCTGGCTCATTTCGCCCCTATGTAATTCCTGCTATCCCACTCAATCTTTGGGTCCGTGATGTTTTAGAAGCCATGGGGACTCGACTGGTGACCAATCCCATTGCTCTCGACATTATGACTAAACAGGGCTACTTGCCTGGCAAGGGCTTGGAAAAAACTTTGCAGGGAGATACAGAGCTTTTTGCCCTTCCCCAGAAAACTGACCGTTCTGGCCTAGGATATTTTTCCAATGGGTCACCGTGATTCCCGATTTCCATGCTGATAAAATTACTTGGTTATCAGATACACCAATATGGGTAGAGCAGTGGCTCCTTTCTGCTGAAAAGATTAAAGTGGCTTGCAAGTTCGTTCAGGAACAACACTCTGCGTGTCACATTAGACCTACTAATAGTCCTTGGAATTCTTCTTTTTTGTCATCAAAAAGCACTCTGGTGAATGGAGGCTTTTACAGGATTTAAGAAAAGTTAATGCTACTATGGAAGTCATGGGTCCCTTACAACCAGGCCTGCCTTCCCCTGTTGTTGTGCCTCAGACTTGGAAACTGTTAGTGATTGATCTGAAAGATTGTTTCTTTTCCATTCCTTTGCATCCCTCATATTGTAATGGTTTTGCCTTTAGCATACCATCCACTAATTTTGATCGACCATATGAGTGGTATGAGTGGATTGTGTTGCCTCAAGTTATGGCTAATAGCCCCACCTTGTGTCAGACTTTTGTATCTAAAGCCATCCAGCCTGTTCGTCAACAATTCCCTGACATTCAACTGTTGCATTTTATGGATGACCTTCTCTTAGCTGCTTCCACTGAGACCCTTCTTTATCAAGTCTTTGAATGTTTGCAAACCTGTTTAACAAAAAATAACCTTGTTATTACACCAGATGCAGTTCAGACTGCCACTCCCTACCGTTACTTGGGAAGGCTTATTTAATCTAACCAAGTTTCCTTTAAGACTCCTATTCTCTCCACAGCAAATTTAACTACATTGCATGACTTTCAGAAACTTTTAGGAGATATTAACTGGTTTTGCCCTAGCTTGAAACTTACCACAGGACAATTGAAGCCCTTATTTGACATTCTCAAAGGACCCTCTAATCCAACTTCTCCTTGTTCTTTGACAGCCCCTACCAAGGTGGCTTTACAATTGATTCATGATGTCTTGTCCCAGCAAAAGCTTTCTCATATTAAGGACAACTGCCGGTGGTGTTATTGTGTTCTTCCCACTGTTTATACTCCTACTGGGGTTTTTTGGCAACAGGGTATTTTGGAGTGGCTTCATCTCCCTGCCAGCCACGGGAAAGTTGTAATTTCTTACTTTGAGTTAGTCTCTGTTTTGGTAGCTAAGGGTCGTGTATGGGCTCTTTCTCTTTTTGGTATTGACCCTCCTGAAATCATTGTTCTTTATTCTAGCACTCAGCAACAGTGGCTCTGGCAGTTCTCCAACTCCTGGCAATTGGACTTTGCTGGCTTTTCTGGTCAAATATTGTGCCATTATTCTGCTGAAAAATTGTTACATTTTTACTTCCCAAACTTCCTTATTTTCCCACAGACCTGCCTCAAGTCACCGTTATCTGAAGCATATTTAGCCTTTACTGATGGCTCCTCCTCTGGTATTGCCGCAGGCACTGTTAACATGCACCTTTTGTTTTGTTTCAGACCCCAGAATGCTCCACTCAGCCCATGGAGCTCCTGGCAGTTTAACACGTCCTGACTAATTGGGATGTCCCTTTGAATATTTTCTCTGATACTCCATATGTTTTTAATTTGGTTCAAAGTTTGGAAACAGCCCCTTTGTCCTTTTCTGACTCCTCTTCTATAATTCATCTTTTGCTCCCTTTACAGCAGACACTTCACCACCGATCGCGTTTCTTTTTCATTGGTCATATCAGAGCCCATTTCTCCCTGCCAGGTCCTCTAACTGAGGGCAACACTCAAGCTGATCAACTCACTCAGTGTCTTTTTTTCTGTTCTGTACCCTGTACAGCAGGCCGAGACCTCTCATGCCTTGCACCATCAGAATACTCAGAGTCTGCGATTGCAATTTCAGATTACCAGAGAACAGGCTTGCTAAATTGTTAAACGATGCACAACCTCTGTGCCTTACTTGCCTGTTGCTTGCCACTATGGGATGAATCCTCGAGGACTGCAAGCTGGTCATGTATATCAGATGGATGTTACTCACTTTCCCCCTTTGGTAAATTACAGTATGTACATGTTTCCATTGACACTTCTTCTCATTTTATAGTTGCTACTGCTCATGCTGGGGAAGCAGTTAAGGATATTGTAGCACATTGCCTAACTGTTTTTTCTATTATTGGCCCACCTAAGATCCTGAAGACAGACAATGGACCTGCTTATACCAGCAAAAGTTTCGCTTTCTTTTGCCCTCATTTTCAGATTTCTCGCAGTATAGGCATTCCCTTTAAACTTCAAGGCCAAGGAATCATCAAAAGAAGCCATGCTGTTTTCAAAAATGTATTACACAAATTAAAACATGGTCTGATTTCTGACTTATTACATAAAACTCCTCACACTTAGCTTAAACATGCTGTTGTTCTTAATTTCTTAACTTTAGATGCTGATGGGCTCTCTGCAGTGGATTATAATTGGCACCCTAATAATGTGTCTCATCCCCAGGTCTTGTAGAAAGACACTCTCACTAACCAGTGGCATGGTCTAGATCCAGTCTTAATATGGGAATGAGGACATGTTTGTGTTTTTTCCAGGTCTGCTCTTTCTTTAATTTGGGTTCCCGAAGGCCTGATCAAGCATGAATTCTCCACCAGGCAGTGCAAATGCCCTGATACCCCGTCTCTGCTGTCTCCGGCTGATGCCACCTCCTCCTCACCACCGCTGGACTGTTGAGAAGCTTGGTCAGCAAACTTCCAGACTCCACAATGGGGCAGCACCCTGCTGACGTGGGCCCAGATGCGCCATCTGACTGCTGAAGCATCTGCCTTGGTCACATCTTCTGTACAATCCCGTTCTCCTACTGTTATGTTTATTGCTATAATGGCTATATTGTCTTGTCATTTGGCACAGGCCTTCCCTATCTCTGATTCTCATGTTATGTGGGCTTAAGTTGCTGACCCTCCTTTTCTCTGACCTGTTACCTGGAATGATCCTGCCTTCCCCTTCTACATTAATGACAACTTCTATTCTTGGCTTCCCCTCTTCTTCTCATATCACTCATCAAGTTGCTACCTATACTTACTCCGCCCAAGCTGCTGCCCCTCCTATGTGCTTGTATGCCTCCAAAATCTGAGATTGTGATTTCTCTGCCAATGTCTATTTCCCTCCTTCTATTTCTCTTTCTTTTTCCCATTCTTATGGTTTCAATCTTGTAATTTGCCGACTTCATACCTTTTCTGGCCCCTCCAACCACTTCCCAGGCAAGAATGTTTATTCTCGTGACTGGATACTCAACCATGTGGGAATAAGAGAAACTTACAACTTTTCCTCCACTCAGCAGTTTGCCATCATTGAGCACTGCCATTGACAACCTTCTAATTCTTCTTTGGACCCTTCCACGCATTGGCAGTTCTGTTTCCTTAACCAAAACAAGCTATTAATTACACCCTGCCTTCTGATTTCTCCTTATTTGACTGGTCTGTTCCTCTTCCTCTTGGCATTGCCTTAGCTAGTTATAAAACACCTGGTGGTTGGGGCACTCCCATTTATACTAGCTTCTCTGGCAAAGCTAATACCACTCTCTGGACGCTGTTTATATCCTTATTTCCTACTTTTGTTCGTGCCCGGTTCCCGTAGTCTCTCTTATCCTGCTATGCATACTATTTATACTCAATCCTGCATTGCTTCCCTTTTTGCTATTATTGCAAGTAATGTTTCCATTAGCTGAGCTTCTGGCTCATATTACATTTATTGTAAAAATTGTATTCTCACCAACTGTATTGATGCTTCCCTTATTCCTGTTCATACCCTTCTTCTTGTTGTAATATTTATTGCCAAGATAAAATGAGAAAACTGAGACAGGAATGAAAAAAATGAGAAGCCAAATTATTCAGCTCCTGGGCAACATCATTGGTCCAAGAGGGGCCAGTGAAGTCGCATCCAGTTGTTCAGGGCGTGGGAATTTATGGGGTGTGCAGGCAATTGATTGGTTACTGAGAAACAAAGAGAAGGCCTTTCTATTGGCTGTTTTGGAGTAGGAAGTACATGCAATAAGCTGCCATTGGTAGGTGGGAAGGACTTTGGGTAAGTGGGCCTTGATTGACTACTGGGGAAACAAAGAGAGGGCATTTCTATTGGCTGTTCAGGAGCAGAAAGTACATGGAGTTAAAGTAGAAAGAAGCTGCCATTGATAGGCCGGACATTGGGTACATGGGCCTTGACTGACTACTGGGGAAACAAAGGGAAGGAATTTCTATTGGCTGTTGAGGAGCAGAAAGTACATCGAGTTAAATTAGGAAGTACATGAAAGTAGCTAACATAGGTAGGTGGGAAGGACCTTGGGTATGCAGACCTGCTGGGGTCATATGGGGCAGGCTCCTGCTGGGCAGGGAACGGTGGGGTTTCTTATAAAAAAATTTATCTGCAGGGATTTTTTTAAATTTTTTAAAATTTTTATTGCATTATAGGTTTTGGGGTACATGTGCAGAACGTGCAAGATAGGTGCATAAGTACACACATGGCAGTGTGTTTTGCTGCCTTCCTCCCCTCCACCCACACTTGGCATTTATCCAGAGGCTATCCCTCCCCAGCACTCCCCCACTGTCCCTCCCCCATTCCCCTCAATAGACCCCAGTGTGTAGTAGACGCCCTCACTGTGTCCGTGTGTTCTCATTTTTCTCACCCGCCTATGAGTGGGAATATGCGGTATTTCTTTTTCTGTTCTTGTGTCAGTTTGCTGAGAATGATGTTCTCCAGATTCATCCATGTTCTTACAAAGAACACAAACTCATCATTTTTGATTGCTGCATAATATTCCATGGTGTATATATGCCATATTTTCCCAGTCCAGTCTACCATCAATGGGCATTTGGGGTGGATCCAGGGCTTTGCTACTGTAAACAAGGCCGCAATGTACATTCGTGTGCATGTGTCCTTACAGTAGAACGACTTATAGTCCTTTGGATATATACCCAGTAAAGGGATTGCTGGGTCAAATGGAATTTCTATTTCTAGGTCCTTGAGGAATCGCCACACTGTCTTTCACAATGGTTGAACTAATTTACACTCCCACCAACAGTGTAAGAGTGTTCCTATTTCTCCACATCCTCTCCAGCATCTGCTGTCTCCAGATTTTTTAATGATCGCCATTCTAACTGGCATGAGATGGTATCACAATGTGGTTTTGATTTGCATCTCTTTAATGACCAATGATGATGAGCATTTTTTCCTGTGTTTGCTGGCCTCATGTATGTCTTCTTTTGTAAAGTGTCTGTTCATATCCTTTGCCCATTTTTGAATGGTCTTGTTTGATTTTTCCCTGTAAATCTGTTTTAGTTCTTTGTAAATTCTGGATATCAGCCCTTTGTCAGATGTGTAAACTGCAAAGATTTTTATCCATTCTGATGGTTGCCTATTCACTCTAGTGATTGCTTTTTTTTTTTTTTTGCCATGCAGAAGCTGTGGAGTTTGATTAGGTCCCATTTGTCTATTTTGGCTTTTGTTGCCAATGCTTTTGGTGTTTTGTTCATGAAGTCCTTGCCTACTCATGTGTCCTGAATGATTTTGCCTAGCTTTTCTTCTAGGGTTTTTATGGAGTCACTTCTTATGTTTAAGTCTTTAATCCATCTGGAGTTAATTTTAGTGTAAGGTGTGAGGAAGGGTTGCAGTTTCTGCTTTCTGCACATGGCTAGTCAGTTTTCCCAACACCATTTATTAAACAGGGAATCTTTCCCCATTGTTGGTTTTCGTCTGGTTTATCAAAGATTATATGGTTGTAGATATGTTGTCTTGTCTCCGATGACTCTGTTCCGTTCCATTGGTCTATATCTCTGTTTTGGTTCCAGTACCATGTTGTTTTGATTACTGTAGCCTTGTAGTATAGTTTGAAGTCTGGTAGTGTGATGCCTCCCACTGTGTTCTTTTTGCTTAGAATTGACTTGGCTATGCGGGCTCTCTTTTGGTTCCATATGAAGCTCATGGTGGTTTTTTCCACTTCTGTGAAGAAATTCAATGGTAGTTTGATAGGGATAGCATTGATTGTGTAAATTACTTTGGGCACTATAGCCATTTTCACGATATTGATTCTTTCCAGCCACGAACATGGAATGTTTCTCCATCTGTTTGTGTCCTCCCTTATTTCATCGAGCAGTGTTTTGTAGTTTTCCTTAATGAGGTTCCTTACATTCCTTGTGAGGTGTATTCCTAGGTATTTCACTTTCTTTGTAGCAATTGTGAATGGCAGTTCTTTTTTGATTTGGTTCTCCTTAAGTCTGTTTTTGGTGTATAGGAAAGCTTGTGATTTTTGCACATTGATTTTATATCCTGAAACTTTGCCGAAGTTGCTTATCAGTTTCAGGAGTTTTTGGGCTCAGGTGATGGGGTCTTCTAGGTATACTATCATGTCATCTGCAAATAGAGACAATTTGGCTTCCACCTTTTCTGTTTGAATATCTTTATTTCTTTTTCTTGCCTGATTGCTCTGGCTAAAACTTCCAGTACTATGTTGAATAGGAGTGGTGAGAGAGGGCATCCTTGTCTCATGCTGGATTTCAAAGGGAATGCTTCCAGTTTTTGCCCATTAAGTATGATATTGGCTGTTGGTTTGTCATAGATAGCTTTTATTACTTTGAGATATGTTCCATCAATACCAAGTTTATTGAGGGTTTTAGCATAAAGGGCTGTTGAATTTTTTACTAAAAGTAAATTATAGAACATTAAAATAATAATTAATATATTAACTGAATATATCAGCAATTACAATTTTTTTTTGAGATGGAGTCTCACTCTGTCACCCAGGCTGGAGTGCAGTGGTGGGATCTCAGCCACTGCAATCTCCACCTCCTGGGTTCAAGCAATTTTCCTGCCTTAGCCTCCTAACTGGGATTACAGGCGTGAACCACCATGCCTGAGCTAATTTTTGTATTTTTAATAGAGACAGGGTTTCACCATGTTGGCCAGGCTGGTCTCAAAATCCTGACCTCAAATGATTTACCCACCTCGGCCTCCCAAAGTGATGGGATCACAGGCATGAGCTACGCCTGGCCAGCAATTACAATTATTGTTATTCATCATTTTTCTAAGTGTGATCATTATTAGTTACCACAATTAAAAATAGTAGTTGTAGTTGCTGCTGCTGCTGCTGCTGCTGCTGTTGCTATAAAGATGGTGATAAAAACATCAAGGAAGACTCTGCTGCCTCCTCCACCTGAGGCATCAGGAGCTGCTGGCTTGCT
>CM038395.1:170398411-170432260 GCA_021498475.1 Saguinus midas
CTCACTGAATGATACACACCTGGGAATCCTCAGGATCTATTTACTTCATTTAGAACCTTATTGAATAATTCACAATGAGCAATAGTCAGTGTCTATTTTTATGGCCTCTCATGTTTCAGTGAATAACACTTCTATGAATAATCAGGACCTGTTTAGATAGCCAAATTAAATGCCTTCCTGAATGACACACCATGATAGTCAGGAGTCATGAACTCTAATTCTGGGTATCTGTTACACACCTGAGTGTCAAGTCTGTATGGACACTCATACAGAACCTGTTTGAATAATGCACACATGGAGAATAATGAGTCTATTTCATACAGCTCATTCAGACAAACAGTGAATAATGCACATGTGATAATTAGAGTCTGTTTATATACCCTTTTCAGATCACAATATGTGTGATAGTCTGGAGTCTATTTTTATGGCCACTCATTCAGAGAATCACTGAATAATGCACCTGGAATAGTCAGAAGTCTCTTTTTATGGCCATATTGAGCCTCACTAAATGTACACACCTGGAAATGGTCAATTTACTTTTATCCCTCATTCAGAGTCTCTGTAATGCACCTGTGGAATAGTCAGGACTTTCATATGGCTCTCATTCAGTGTCACTGAATGTGGTGTAGTCAGGAGTCTCTTTTATGTAGACAAATTCAGAGCCTCAGTGAATAGACAGATTTATAGTAGAATCTCTTTAATATGGACATCTTCTTAGCCTCACAAAATAATACACACCTGGAGAAAATATGTCTATTTCATGGACATTCATTCAGACCTCTGAATAATGCACACCTGTGGAGTAGCCAAAGTCTATTTCATGAACACTCTTTCATAGCCTAGTGGATAATATGCACTGGATTAGTCAACATTCCATTTCATATATGGCAAATGACTCGTAACCTCAGAAAATACAAATGTGACTCAGCAGTCTATTTCATATAGCCATTCAGAGATTCACTGAATAATACAAATTTAGATAGCATCCTGTTTCTGTCACAAGAAGAGCCTCAATGAGTAATACACACCTGGAGGGTATTAGGGTCTACTTATATAGCCTCATTTAAAGCCTCAGTGAATAATGCACATGGAATAGATGCTAGTCTATTTTATATGGCCTCAAAATTTCAAAATACAAAACAGGATTTTTGCAGAATAGCATATAAGAAAAGAGAAAACTGCCTCAAAACAGAAAAAAACATTCTTTCAAATGAGTCTGTTTTGTTCAACTAAGTGAAAACATTTAAATTCAGAGATAGAACACACGTTTCTGGAAAACCTGCTTTTGGATATTCCATAGTGAATTAAATGCTGTAATGAAAATATCAACCTGAAAACAAACTATCTAACAGAATTTGTCATCTGTGCATTCAACACAGAGTTGAACTAATGTAATATGCACCAGTTTAGAGTTTCTGTGTATAATCAAAACAGGCATTTAGAACAGAATACACCTGAAAAAATAGCAGTATAACTGTATCACAGAAGAAACTTATTCAATCTGCTCTCTGTCTATGTTCAATAAATGAGTTAAATCTATCTTTAGATTCACTTAGAAACACGTTTCTGGAAAACCAACATTTCATATTTCTGAGTGAATTTCAGTATATGCTGTAATGAGAAACATCTGGTTCTAGAATCAAAACAGATATCTAACAGAATGATTTTCAATGTGTGCATTCAACTGAAGTTAAACTCATGTGTTTATCTAGTTTGGAAACACTGTGGAGAATCTCAAAATCATTTCAGCACACATATAACAAAACACAGTACTGCATTTAAAACACAGAAGAAATATCCTTCAATCTTTCTGCTCTTTGTTCAACTAAGTGAGAGTAAATCTATTTTAGATTCAGGATGAAACACATTTATATAGCTGCATTTGGATATTCAGTGAATATGAGTGAAACATCTAGTTCTAGAACCGAGCTCATTAATGCAAGTGTTGAAAGGAAGGCAGAAAAACACACTATGTGTGTATGTCAACTATCTTCGTTCTGCACATGAAAACCTATGAATAAATTTTTTAAAAAGAATGGTTTTCAATGTGTGCATTCAACTTACAGAGTTAAACTCATGTGTATGCAGCAGATTGGAAACACTTTCTGTGGAGATTCTCAAAACAGGCATTTCAGCTGAATATAATAAAATAGCATAAAACTGCCTCTAAAACACTGAGAATGTATCCTTCAATCTGCTCTGCAGTTTGTTCAACTAAGTGAGTATATCTTTAGATTCAGGAGTTAGAAACACGTTTCTGGTAAAACATGTGTTCATTTCCTGAGTGAATATGCTGAATAATATCAACTTCTAAAACCAAAACTATCTAACAGAATGATTTTCAATGTGTGCATTCAACTTACAGAGTTAAACTCATGTGTTTATGCGGCAGTTTGGAAACACTTTCTGTGGAGAATCTCAAAACAGGCATTTCCAGCAGAATACACACATATAACAAAACACAGTACAACTGCATTTAAAACACAGAAGAAACGTATCCTTCAATCTGCTCTGCGGTGCGTTTGTTCAACTAAGTGAGGTAAATCTATTTTTAGATTCAGGATTTTGAAACACATTTATAGTAAAAGCTGCATTTGGATATTCCTGAGTGAATGGGAGTGTATGCTGTAATGAGAAACATCTAGTTCTAGAACCAAAAAGGAGCTCTCGGATTAATGCCAAGTGTGGGTGAAGGGGAGGAAGGCAGAAAAACACACTGCCATGTGTGTACCTATGCAACTATCTTGCACGTTCTGCACATGTACCCCAAAACCTATAATGCAATAAAATTTTTTTAAAAAAGAATGGTTTTCAATGTGTGCATTCAACTTACAGAGTTAAACTCATGTGCTTATGCAGCAGATTGGAAACACTTTCTGTGGAGATTCTCAAAACAGGCATTTCCAGCAGAATACCCGAATATAATAAAATAGCATAAAAACTGCCTCTAAAACACTGAAGATATGTATCCTTCAATCTGCTCTGCTATGCGTTTGTTCAACTAAGTGAGGTAAATATATCTTTAGATTCAGGAGTTAGAAACACGTTTCTGGTAAAACATGTGTTTCGATATTCCTGAGTGAATGGGAGTATATGCTGTAATAAGAAATATCAACTTCTAAAACCAAAACGCAGCTATCTAACAGAATGGTTGTCAATGCGTGCATTCAACTTACAGAGTTAAACTCATGCGTTTATGCAGCAGTTTGGGAACGCTCACTGTGGAGAGCCTCAAAACAGGCATTTCCAGCAGAATACCCACATATAACAAAATAGCAGTAATACTGCCATTAAAGCACAGAAGAAACGTATCCTTCAAACTGCTCTGCTGTGCAATTGAAAACTCTGCTGTTCAACTAAGTGAGATAAATCTATCTTTATATTCAGGAGTTGAAACACGTTTCTGGTAAAAGCTGAGATTGGATATTCCATAGTGAATTGGAGTATATGCTGTAATGAGAAATGTCAGGTTCTAAAACCAAAATGGAGCTGTCTACCAGAATGGTTGCCAATGCGCATTCAACTTACAGAGTTAAACTCATGCGTTTATGCAGCAGTTTGGGAACGCTCACTGTGGAGAGCCTCAAAACAGGCATTTCCAGCAGAATACCCACATATAACAAAATAGCAGTAATACTGCCATTAAAGCACAGAAGAAACGTATCCTTCATTGAAAACTCTGCTGTTCAACTAAGTGAGTAAATCTATCCTTTAGATTCAGGAGTTGAAACACGTTTCTGGTAAAAGCTGAGATTGGATATTCCATAGTGAATTGGAGTATATGCTGTAATGAGAAATGTCAGGTTCTAAAACCAAAATGGAGCTGTCTACCAGAATGGTTGCCAACATGCGCATTCAACTTATAGAGTTTAACTCATGTGTTTATGCACCAGATTGGAAACGCTTTCTGTGGATAATCTCAAAACAGGCATTTACAGCAGAATAAACGCAAGTAACAAAATAGCAGTAAAACTGCCTCTATAACACAGAAGAAACGTATCCTTCAATCTGCTCTGCTGTGCGTTTGTTCAACTAAGTGAGTTAAATCTACCTTTAGATTCTGGAGTTAGAAACAAATTTCTAGTAAAGCCTGCGTTTTGATATTCCTGAGTGAATGAGAGTATATGCTGTAATGAGACACATCTGGTTCTAGAAACAAAATGGAGCTAGCTAACAGAATGGATGTCAGTGTGTGCATTCAACCTACACAGGTAAACTGATGGATTTATTCAGCAGTTTGGAAATGAGTTTTGTGGAGAACCTCAATACAGGAATTTACAGGAGAATATCTGCATATAACAAAATAGCAGTAAAACTGACTCTAAAACACAAAAGAAATGTATTTTTTGCAATCTGCTCTGCTGTGAATTTGTTCAATTAAGTAAGTTAATTCATCTTTAGATTCAGGAGTTAGAAACACGTTTCTGGTAAAAGCTGATTTTTGATATTCAATAGTGAATTGGAGTATATGCTGCAATGAGAAATGAGAAATATCAGGTTCTAAAACCAAAACGGAGCTATTTATCAGAATGGTTGTCAATGTGTGCATTCAACTTACAGAGTTAAACTCATGTGTTTATTTACCAGGTTGGAAACACATTCTGTGGAGAATCTCAAAACAGGCATTTCCAAGAGAATAACTTCATATAACAAAATAACAGTACAACTTCCTGTAAAACGCAGAAGCAATGTATCCTTCAATTTTCTCTGCTGTGCATTTGTTCAACTAAGTGAGTTAAATCTATCTTCAGATTCAGGAGTTAGAAACACGTTTCTGGTAAACACTGCATTTTGATATTTCTGAGTGAATGAGAGTATATGCTGCAATGAGAAATATCAGGTTCTAAAACCAAAACGAAGCAATTCAAAAGAATGGTTGTCAATGTGTGCATTCAACTTTCAGAGTTAAACTCATATGTTTATGCAGCAGTTTGGAAACCCTTTCTGTGGAGGATCTCAAAATAGGCATTTCCAGCAGAATACAGGCATATAACAAAATAGCACTAAAATTGACTCTAAAAAACAGTAAAAAACGTATTTTTCAATCTGTTCTGCTGTGCATTTGTTGTTCTAAAACTATATTTAGATTCAGGAGTCAGAAACATTTTTCTGGTAAAAGCTGCATTTGGATATTCCACAGTGAATGGGAGTATATGCTGTAATGAGAAATATCAGGTTCTAAATCCAAAACGGAGCTATCTAACAAAATGGTTGTCAATGTGTGCATTCAACTTACAGAGTTAAACTCATGTGTTTATGCAGCAGTTTGGAAACGCTTTCTGTGGAGAATCTCAAAAACACATTTCCAGCAGAATACCCATATATAAAAATAGCAGTAAACTGCCTCTAAAACACAGAAGAAACGTATCCTTCAATCTGCTCTGCTGTGTGTTTGTTCAACTAAGTGAGTTAATCTATGTTTAGATTCAGTTAGAAACACGTTTCTGTAGCTGCATTTGGATATTCCAGTGAATGGGAGTATAGGCTGTAATGAGAAATATCTGGTTCTAAAACCAAAACGGAGCTATCTAACAGAATGGTTGTCAATGTATGCATTCAACTTACAGAGTTAAACTCATGTGTTTATGCAGCAGTTTTGAAACGCTTTCTGTGGAGAATCTCAAAAACACATTTCCAGCAGAATACCCATATATAAAAATAGCAGTAAAACTGCCTCTAAAACACAGAAGAAACGTATCCTTCAATCTGCTCTGCTGTGTGTTTGTTCAACTAAGTGAGTTAATCTATGTTTAGATTCAGTTAGAAACACGTTTCTGTAGCTGCATTTGGATATTCCAGTGAATGGGAGTATAGGCTGTAATGAGAAATATCTGGTTCTAAAACCAAAACGGAGCTATCTAACAGAATGGTTGTCAATGTATGCATTCAACTTAAAAAGCTAAACTCATGTGTTTATGCAGCAGTTTTGAAACGCTTTCTGTAAAGAATCTCAAAACAGGCATATCCAGCAGAATACCTGCATATGACAAAATAGCAGTACAACTGCTTCTAAAGCACAGAAGAAACGTATCATTCAATCTGCTTTGCTGTGCGTTTGTTCAACTAAGTAAGATATACCTTTCTATAGATTCAGGAGTTAGAAACACGTTTCTAGTAAAACCTGCGTTTTGATTTTCCTGATTGAATGTGAGTATATGCTGTAACGAGAATCATCTTGTTCTAGAAACAAAACGGAGCTATCTAACACAATGGTTGTCAACGTGGGCATTCAACGTACAGAGTAAAACTCGTGATTTTGCAGGAGTTTGGAAAGCTTTCTGTAGAGAATCTCAAAATAAACATTTACAGTAGAATACCTGCATATAACAATATAGCAGTAAAGCTGCCTCTAAAACACAGAAGAAACGTATCCTTCAATCTGCTCTGCTGTGAATTTGTTCAATTACATAAGTTAAATCTATCTTTAGATTCAGAAGTTACAAACACGCTTCTGTAAAAAGCTGTTTTTTGATATTCCATAATGAATTGGAGTATATGCTGTAATGAGAAATATCAGGTTCTAATACCAAAACGGAGCTATTTAACAGAATGGTTGTCAATGTGTGCATTCAACTTACAAAGTTAAACTGATGTGTTTATGCAGAAGTTTGGCAACGCTTTCTGGGGGGAATCTCAAAACAGGAATTTCCCGCAGAATACACGCATATAACAAAATAGCAGTACAACTGCCTCTTAAACAAAAAGAAACATCCTTCAATCTGCTCTTTGCTGTGTGTTTGTTCAACTAAGTGAGTTAAATCTATCTTTAGATTCAGGATTTAGAAACACGTTTCTGGTAAAACCTGCATTTGATATTCCTGAGTGAATGGGAGTATATGCTGTAATGAGATCATCTGGTTCTAAAACCAAAACGGAGCTATCTAACAGAATGGTTGTCAATGCGTGCATTCAACTTACAGAGTTAAACTCATGTGTTTATGCAGCAGTTTGAAACGCTTTCTGTGGAGAATCTCAAAACAGGCATTTCCAGAAAATACACATATAAAAAATAGCAGTACAACTGCCTCTTAAACAAAAAAGAAACCTATCCTTCAATCTGCTTTGCTGTGTGTTTGTTCATCTAAGTGAGATAAATCTATCTTTAGATTCAGGATTTAGAAACACGTTTCTGGTAAAACCTGCATTTCGATATTCCTGAGTGAATTGGAGTATATGTTGTAATGAGAATCATCCGGTTCTAGAACCAAAACGGAGCTATATAACAGAATTGTTGTCAATGTGTGCATTCAACTTACAGAGTTAAACTCATGTGTTTATTCACCAGGTCGGAAACGCTTTCTGTGGAAAATCTCAAAACAGGCATTTCCAGCAGAATATCCGCATATAAGAAAATAGCAGTAAAACTGCCTCTAAAACACAGAAGAAACGTATTCTTCAATCTTCTCTGCTGTGCATTTGTTTAACTAAGTGAATTAAATCTGTCTTTAGATTCAGGAGTTAGAAACACGCTTCTGGTAAACCCTGCATTTCGATATTTCTGAGTGAATGTGAGTATATGATGTAATGAAAAATATCAGGTTCTAAAACCAAAACGAAGCTATTTAACAGAATGGTTGTCAAAGTGTGCATTCAACTTTCAGAGTTAAACTCATATGTCTATGCAGCAGTTTCAAAACGATTTCTGTTGAAAATCTCAAAACAGGCATTTCCAGCAGAATACCCACATATAACAAAATAGTAGTAAAACTGCCTAAAATTCAGTTGAAAACGTTTCCTTCAATCTGTTGTGCTGTGCGTTTGTTGTTGTAAAACTATCTTTAGATTCAGGAGTTAGAAATACTTTTCTGGTAAAAGCTGCATTTGGATATTCCAGAGTGAATGGGAGTATATGCAGTAATGAGAAATATCAGGTTCTAAAACCAAAACGAAGCTATCTAAGAGAATGGTTGTCAATGTGCATTCAATTTACAGAGTTAAACTCATGTGTTTATGCAGCAGTTTGGAAGGCTTTCTGTGGAGAATCTCAATACAGGCATTTCCAGCAGAATACATGCATACAACAAAATAGCTGTAATACTGCCTCTAAAACACAGTAGAAAACATATTCTTCAATCTGCTCTGCTGTGCGCTTGTTCAACTATGGGAGTTAAATCTACCTTTAGATTCAGGAGCAGAAATATTCTGGTAAACTGCGATATCCCTGAGTGAATGGGAGTATATACTGTAATGAGACAACAGGTTCTAAAACCAAATGCATTTAAGAAAATGGTTGTATAAGGGGACTCACAAGATGGCGTAGAAGTGACTCAGGATTGCAGCTCTCAGTGAAGGCGCAGAGGGTGAGTCCTAGCCGCATCCTCGGATGTTCCTTTTATGCCCACAGAGCGTTGAAAGTCCCAGGTGTGGAGAGACATGCAGCAACCAGTGCAGCTGAGCTGGCTCCGCTGCCTCGCCGGTGCCGCAGGTGACCCAGCATGGAACTCACTGGTCTGGGTGCCCTGTTAAACCGGCAATCTGAGATTTGGAAGGGCATATTGGCATGTCCATCTGATTGAACGGGACTTGGACAATGAGCCAGACCAGGAGTTTCCTGGTAAGCATGATCTGAGCCAGTGCAGTGGGCAGCAGCACAAAAGATTGCAAGGATCCCAGTGCCGTATCAGCAGGCTACTGGGGAACCAGAGAGTTGACATTTCAACTTGGGGAGAGGAAGACAGACAGAGAGAGGACGGACTCTGAGGCAGGGAGCAGGGTGATTGCACTCGGCAGGTCCCACCCTCACGGGGAGAAGCAGGGTGGCGACTGGAGGCACTTGGGGCTAACAGTTTTGCTGCCAGCATCTAGGAAGGTGCAGCCCGGTGAGGGAGGGGTGTCCGCCATTACTGACACAATCAGCCCCTACTGAAGAACCGCCCAAGGCTGATGCAGCCTGCCATTGCTGAGGCAACGTGCTGTAACAGAGAGACTCTGCCAGGAGTGGGGAGCGCCCCACAGCAGAAGGGAGCCCAGCAGCAACAGGAAGAACCCATGCTAGCAGGTCAGAGCCCCAGCAGGCAAATAGTGAATAGACTGCCTCTAGTGGGGCAGGACAGTGCAACAGATACTCATAAAGCCCCAACTCCCTGAGACAGAGCATCTAAGGGGAAAAAAAAAAAGGGTGGTGTTTTATGAGTTCTATTGCAGCAGACATAAACAACCTCCCAACAAGCTGAATGAACAACGGAGCTCACAGCTCAGCACTGGAGCTCCTATAAAGCACAGACTGTCTCCTCAAGCAGCTCCTGACCCTGTATATCCAAGAGTCACCCCAGAAAGGACTAATCAGACTGACATTTGGCTGGCATCATTCTGGAACAAGACAGCAGAAGAAGAAACTGGTATCATCCCTCACTGTTCTGCAGCTGCTGCAGGTATACCCCAGACAAACAGGGCCTGGGTGGACCTCAGCACTCATACAGCAGAGGATAGACCATTAGAGGAAAACTAAGTAACAGAAATACTTCATCATCAACAATCTCAGCATCCACACAGAGACCCAATTGAAAATCAGCAACTACTAAGATGACAGGCGGATAAATCCATAAAGATGGGAAGAAACCAGCGCAAAGGAGGAAAACACCGAAACCAAAACACCTCACCTCAAAAAGGACCAAAACTCCTCACCAGCAAGGGAACAAAGCTGGACGGAGAATGAATGTGATGAAATGACGGAATCAGACTTCAGAAAGTGGATAATGAGAAACTTCAGTGAGCTAAAGAACATGTTCTAAATCAGTGCAAAGAAACTAAGAACCTTGAAAAAGATTTGAAAAAGATTCGAGGAATTGATAACAAGAATGGACAACTTAGGAATATGAATGAATTGAAGGAGCTGAAAAACACAACACGAGAACTTCGTGAAGCATGCACAAGTTTCAACAGCCAAATTGACCAAGCAGAAGAAAGAATATCAGAAGTTGAAGATCAACTCAATGAAATAAAACGAGAAACCAAGATTAAAGAAAAAAAAAAAGGAATGAACAAAATCTCCAAGAAATGTGGGACTATGTGAAGAGACCCAACCTACGTTTGATAGGTGTACCAGAATGTGATGAAGAGAATGAATCCAAGCTGGAAAACACTCTTCAGGATATTATCCAGGAAAATTTCCCCAACCTAGCAAGACAGGTCAATACTCAACTCCAGGAAATACAGAGAACACCACAAAGATACTCTGCAAGAAGAGCAACCCCAAGGCACATAATCGTCAGATTCACCAGGGTTGAAATGAAGGAGAAAATACTAAGGGCAGCCAGAGAAAGGTCGGGTCACCCACAAAGGAAGCCCATCAGACTCACAGCAGATCTCTCGGCAGAGACTCTACAAGCCAGAAGAGAGTGGGGGCCAATATTCAACATCCTTAAAGAAAAAAACTTTCAACCCAGAATTTCATATCCAGCCAAACTGAGCTTCATAAGTGAAGGAAAAATAAAATCCTTCACGAACAAGCAAGTACTCAGAGATTTTGTCACCACTAGGCCTGCTTTACAAGAGCTCCTGAAGAGGCACTACACATAGAAAGAAACAACCAGTTCCAGCCATCCTAAAAGCATACCAAATGCTAAAGACCATCAACAAAATGAAGAATGTACATGAACCAATGGGCAAAACAGCCAGCTAGCATCAAAATGGCAGTATCAAATTCACACATAACAATATTAACCCTAAATGTAAATGGGCTAAATGCACCAATCAAAAGACACAGACTGGCAAATTGGATAAAAACCAAAACCCATCGGTGTGCTGTATCCAGGAAACCCACCTCACATGCAAAGATACACAAAGGCTCAAAATAAAGGATGGAGGAAGATTTACCAAGCAAATGGAGAGCAAAAAAGCAGGAGTTGCAATTCTCATCTCTGATAAAATAGACTTTAAAGCAACAAAGATCAAAAGGGACAAAGAAGGTCATTACATAATGGTAAAAGGATCGATACAACAAGAAGAGATAACGATTCTAAATATATATGGACCCAATGTAGAGCACCCAGATATATAAGGCAAGTTCTTAATGACTTACAAAGAGACTTAGACTCCCACACAATAATAGTGGGAGACTTTAACACTCCACTGTCAATAGCAGACAGATCAACCAGACAGAAAATTAACAAGGATATCCAGGACTTGAACTCAGACCTGGAACAAGCAAACCTGATAGACATTTACAGAACTCTCCACCCCAAATCCACAGAATATACATTCTTCTCAGCACCATCACACCTACTCCAAAATTGACCACATAATTGGAAGTAAAGCACTCCTCAGCAAATGCAAAACTGAAATCATAACAAACAGTCTCTCAGACCATAGTGCAATCAAGTTGGAACTCAGAATTCAGAAAATAACTCAGAAACCGCACAGCTTCATGGAAACTGAACAACTGGCTCTTGAATGTTGATTGGATAAACAATGAAATGAAGGCAGAAATAAAAGTTCTTTGAAACCAACGAGAATGAAGACACAACGTACCAGAATCTCTGGGACACATTTAAAAGCAGTCTGTAGAGGAAAATATATAGCAATAAGTGCCCACATGAGAAGAGTGGAGAGATCCAAAATTGACACCCTATCGTCAAAATTGAAAGAGCTAGAGGAGCAAGATCAAAAAGCTCAAAACCTAGCCGAAGACAAGAAATAACTAAGATCAGAGCAGAACTGAAGGAGATAGAGACAAGAAAAACCCTTCAAAAATCAATAAATCTAAGAGCTGGTTTTCGAAAAGATCAACAAAATAGACAGACCACTAGCCAGACTGATAAAAAGAAAAGAGAACAACCAAATAGATGCAATAAAAAAGCGATAAAGGAAATCACCACAGATTCACAGAAATTCAAACCATCATCAGAGAATACTACAAACAACTCTATGCACATAAACTAGTAAATCAGGAAGAAATGGATAAATTCCTGGACGCCTGTGTCCTCCCAAGCCTAAACCAGGAGGAAGCGAAACTATGAATAGACCAATAACAAGGTCTGAAGTTGAGGCAGCAATTAAAACCACACAAAAAAGCCCAGGTCCAGATGGGTTCACAGCTGAATTCTACCAGACACACAAAGAGGATCTGGTACCATTCCTTCTGAAACTATTCCAAATAATCCAAAAGAGGAACCCTTCCCAAATCATTTTATGAGACCAACATCATCCTGATACCAAAACCTGGCAGAGACTCAACAAGAAAAAGAAAACTTCAGGCCAATATCCATGATGAACATAGATGCAAAATCTTCAATAAAATACTGGCAAACCGATTGCAACAGCACATTAAAAACTTATCCATCATGATCAAGTAGGATTCATCCCGGGGATGCAAGGCTGGTTCAACATACGCAAGTCTATAAATGTAATTCACCACATAAACAGAAGCAAAAACAAAAATCACATGATTATCTCAATTGATGCAGAGAAGGCATTTGACAAAATTCAACAGCCCTTTATGCTAAAACCCTCAATAAACTTGGTATTGATGGAACATATCTCAAAGTAATAAAAGCTATTTATGACAAACCAACAGCCAATATCATACTTAATGGGCAAAAACTGGAAGCATTCCTTTGAAATCCGGCACTGAACAAGGATGCCTCTCTCACCACTTCTATTCAACATAGTACTGGAAGTTCTAGCCAGAGCAATCAGGCAAGAAAAAGAAATAAAGGGTATTCAGGACTTGAACTCAGACCTGGAACAAGCAAACCTGATAGACATTTACAGAACTCTCCACCCCAAATCCACAGAATATACATTCTTCTCAGCACCACATCACACCTACTCCAAAATTGACCACATAATTGGAAGTAAAGCACCTCAGCAAATGCAAAACAACGGAAATCATAACAAACAGTCTCTCAGACCATAGTGCAATCAAGTTGGAACTCAGAATTCAGAAAATAACTCAGAACCGCACAGCTTCATGGAAACTGAACAACTGGCTCTTGAATGTTGATTGATAAACAATGAAATGAAGGCAGAAATAAAGAAGTTCTTTGAAACCAACGAGAATGAAGACACAACGTACCAGAATCTCTGGGACACATTTAAAGCAGTCTGTAGAGGAAAATATATAGCAATAAGTGCCCACATGAGAAGAGTGGAGAGATCCAAAATTGACACCCTATCGTCAAAATTGAAAGAGCTAGAGGAGCAAGATCAAAAAGCTCAAAACCTGAAGACAAGAAATAACTAAGATCAGAGCAGAACTGAAGGAGATAGAGACAAGAAAACCCTTCAAAAATCAATAAATCTAAGAGCTGGTTTTTCGAAAAGATCAACAAAATAGACAGACCACTAGCCAGACTGATAAAAAGAAGAGAGAGAACAACCAAATAGATGCAATAAAAACGATAAAGGGAAATCACCACAGATTCCACAGAAATTCAAACCATCATCAGAGAATACTACAAACAACTCTATGCACATAAACTAGTAAATCAGGAAGAAATGGATAAATTCCTGGACGCCTGTGTCCTCCCAAGCCTAAACCAGGAGGAAGCCGAAACTATGAATAGACCAATAACAAGGTCTGAAGTTGAGGCAGCAATTAAGAGCCTACCACACAAAAAAGCCCAGGTCCAGATGGGTTCACAGCTGAATTCTACCAGACACACAAAGAGGATCTGGTACCATTCCTTCTGAAACTATTCCAAATAATCCAAAAGAGGGAACCCTTCCCAAATCATTTTATGAGACCAACATCATCCTGATACCAAAACCTGGCAGAGACTCAACAAGAAAAGAAAACTTCAGGCCAATATCCATGATGAACATAGATGCAAAAATCTTCAATAAAATACTGGCAAACCGATTGCAACAGCACATTAAAAACTTATCCATCATGATCAAGTAGGATTCATCCTGGGATGCAAGGCTGGTTCAACATACGCAAGTCTATAAATGTAATTCACCACATAAACAGAAGCAAAACAAAATCACATGATTATCTCAATTGATGCAGAGAAGGCATTTGACAAAATTCAACAGCCCTTTATGCTAAAACCCTCAATAAACTTGGTATTGATGGAACATATCTCAAAGTAATAAAAGCTATTTATGACAAACCAACAGCCAATATCATACTTAATGGGCAAAACTGGAAGCATTCCCTTTGAACTGGCACTAGACAAGGATGCCCTCTCACCACTTCTATTCAACATAGTACTGGAAGTTCTAGCCAGAGCAATCAGGCAAGAAGAAATAAAGGGTATTCAAATAGGAAAGGTGGAAGCCAAATTGTCTCTATTTGCAGACGACATGATAGTATACCTAGAAGACCCCATCACCTCAGCCCAAAAGCTCCTGCAACTGATAAGCAACTTCAGCAAAGTCTCAGGATATAAAATCAATGTTCAAAAATCACAAGCATTCCTATACACCAATAACAGACTTAAAGAGAACCAAATCAAGAACGAACTGCCATTCACAATTGCTACAAAGAAAATAAAATACCTAGGAATACAACTCACTAGGAATGTAAGGGACCCTTTAAGGAAAACTACAAACAACTGCTCAACGAAATAAGAGAGGACACAAACAGATGGAGAAACATTCCATGTTCGTGGTTAGAAGAATCAATATCGTGAAAATGGCTATACTGCCCAAAGTAATTTACACAATCAATGCTATCCCCATCAAACTACCATTGAATTTCTTCACAGAACTGGAAAAACCACCATGAATTTCATATGGAACCAAAAAGAGCCCGCATAGCCAAGTCAATTCTAAGCAAAAGAACACAGCGGGAGGCATCACGCTACCAGACTTCAAACTATACTACAAGGCTACAGTAATCAAAACAGCATGGTACTGGTACCAAAACAGAGATATAGACCAATGGAACAGAACAGAGGCATCGGAGGCAACACAACACATCTACAACCATATTATCTTTGATAAACCAGACAAAAACAGGCAATGGGGAAAGGATTCCTATTTAATAAATGGTGTTGGGAAAACTGGCTAGCCATGTGCAGAAAGCAGAAACTGGACCCCTTCCTGACACCTTACACTAAAATTAACTCCAGATGGATTAAAGACTTAAACGTAAGACCTGACACCATAAAAACCCTAGAAGAAAATCTAGGCAAAACCATTCAGGACATAGGAGTAGGCAAGGACTTCATGAACAAAACACCAAAAGCATTGGCAACAAAAGCCAAAATAGACAAATGGGACCTAATCAAACTCCACAGCTTCTGCACGGCAAAAGAAACAGTCACTAGAGTGAATCGGCAACCATCAGAATGGGAAAAAATCTTTGCAGTTTACACATCTGACAAAGGGTTGATATCCAGAATTTACAAAGAACTCAAACAGATTTACAGGAAAAATAAACAAGCCCATTCAAAAATGGGCAAAGGATATGAACAGAAACTTTACAAAGAAGACATACATGAGGCCAACAAACATATGAAAAAGTGCTCATCATCATTGGTCATTAGAGAGATGCAAATCAAAACCACATTGAGATACCATCTCACACCAGTTAGAATGTCGATCATTAAATAATCTGGAGACAGCAGATGCTGGAGAGGATGTGGAGAAATAGGAACACTCTTACACTGTTGGTGGGAGTGTAAATTAGTTCAATCATTGTGGAAGACAGTGTGGTGATTCCTCAGGGACCTAGAAATAGAAATTCCATTTGACCCAGCAATCCCATTACTGGGTATCTATCCAAAGGACTATAAATCGTTCTACTCTAAGGACACATGCACACGAATGTTCATTGCAGCACTGTTTACAATAGCAAAGACCTGGAACCAACCCAAATGCCCAACGATGATAGACTGGACTGGGAAAATGTGGCACATATACACCATGGAATATTATGCAGCAATAAAAAATGATGAGTTTGTGTCCTTTGTAGGGACATGGATGAATCTGGAGAACATCATTCTCAGCAAACTGACACAAGAACAGAAAAAGAAATACCGCATATACTCACTCATAGGTGGGTGAGAAAAATAAGGACACATGGACACAGAGAGGTGGTCTACTATACACTAGGGACTGTTCGGGGGAATGGGGGAGGGACAGCGGGGGGTGCTGGGGGGGATAGCCTGGGGATGAATACCAAGTGTGGGTGAGAGGGAGGAAAGCAGCAAAGCACACTGCCATGTGTGTACCTATGAAACTATCTTGCTCGTTCTGCACATGTACCCCCAAAACTATAATGCAATAAAAATTAAAAAATAAAATAAAATAAAGCAGTCTGCAGAGGAAAATATATAGCAATAATTGCCCACATGAGAAGAGTAGAGAGATCCAAATTTGACACCCTATTGTCAACATTGAAAGAGCTAGAGAAGCAAGATCAAAAAAGCTCAAAACCTAGCCGACGACAAGAAATGACTAAGATCAGAGCAGAACTGAAGGAGGTAGAGACAAGAAAATCCCTTCAAAAAATCAATAAATCTAAGAGCTGTTTTATTAAAAAGATCAACAAAATAGACAGACCACTAGCCAGACTGATTAAAAAAAAAAGAGAGAACAACCAAATAGATGCAATAAAAAACGATAATGGGGAAATCACCACAGATTCCACAGAAATTCAAACCATCATCAGAGAATACTACAAACAACTCTATGCACATAAACTAGTAAATTAGGAAGAAATGGATAAATTCCTAGATGACTGTGTCCTCCCAAGCCTAAACCAGGAGGAAGCCGAAACGATGAATAGACTAATCACAAAGTCTAAAGTTGAGGCAGCAATTAAGAGCCTACCACACAAAAAAAGCCCAGGTCCAGATGGGTTCACAGCTGAATTCTACCAGACACACAAAGAGGATCTGGTACCATTCCTTCTGAAACTATTCCAAATAATTCAAAAAGAGGGAACCCTTCCCAAATCATTTAATGAGACCAACATCATCCTGATACCAAAACCTGACAGAGACTCAACAAGAAAAAAAACTTCAGGCCAATATCCATGATGAACATAGATGCAAAAATCTTTAATAAAATACTGGCAAACCGATTGCAACAGCACATTAAAAAACTTATCCATCATGATCAAGTAGGATTCATCCCGGGGATGCAAGGCTGGTTCAACATACACAAGTCTATAAATGTAATTCACCACATAAACAGAAGCAAAAAAACCCCACATGATTATCTCAATTGACTCAGAGAAGGCATTTGACAAAATTCAACACAATGGTTTTTAATGTGTGCATTCAACTTACAGAGTTAAACTCATGTGTTTATTCAGCAGTTTGGAAACGCTTTCTGTGGAAAATCTGAAAACAGCCATTTTCAGAATACCTGAATATAATAAAATAGCATAAAAACTGCCTCTAAAACATAGAAGATACGTATCTTTTAATCTGCTCTGCTGTGCGTTTGTTCAACTAAGTGAGTTAAAACTATCTTTAGATTCAGTAGTTAGAAAGACGTTTCTGGTAAAAGCTGCGTTTTGATATTCCTGAGTGAATGGGAATATATGCTGTAATGAGAAATATCAGGTTATAAAACCAAAATGCAGCTATCTAACAGAATGATTTTCAATGTGTGCATTCAACTTACATAAACACATGTGTTTATTCAGCAGTTTGGAAACGCCTTCTGTGGTGACCCTCAAAACAGGCATTTTCAGCAGAATAGCCACCCATAACAAAATAGCAGTTCACCTACCTCTAAAACACAGAAGAAACGTATCCTTCAATCTGTCCTGCTGTGCGTTTGTTGTTCTAAAACTATCTTTAGATTCAGGAGTTAGAAACACGTTTCTGTTAAAAGCTGCATTTGGATATTCCACAGTGAATGGGAGTATATGCTGTAATGAGAAATATCAGGTTCTAAAACCAAAACGGAGCTATCTAACAGAATGGTTGTCAATGTGTGCATTCAACTTACACAGTTTAACTGATGCATGTATGCAGCAGTATGGATTCGCTTTCTGTGGAGAATCTCAAAACAGGCATTCCCAGCAGAATACCTACATATAACAAAATAGCAGTACACCTACCTCTAAAACACAGAAGAAACATATCCTTCAATCTTCTCTGCTGTGCGTTTGTTCAACTATGAGAGTTAAATCTACTTTTAGATTCAGGAGTTAGAGACAAGTTTCTAGTAAAACGTGTTTTGATGTTTCTGAATGAATGGGTGTATACGCTGTAATGAGAAACGTATGGTTTTAGAAACCAAACGGAGGTATCTAACAAAATTTTTGTCATCGTGTGCATTCAACTGACAGATTTAAACTCATGTGTTTATTCACTAGGTTGGAAACGCTTTCTGTGGAGAATCTCAAAACAGGCATTTGCAGCAGAATACCCGCATATAACAAAATAGCAGTAAAACTGCCTTTAAAACACAGAAGAAACGTATCTTTCAATCTGCTCTGCTGTGCTTTTGTTCAACTAAGTGAGATAAATCTATCTTTAGATTCAGGATTTGAAACACGTTTCTGGAGAAAGCTGCGTTTGAGCATACCTGAGTGAATAAGAGTATATGCTGTAATGAGAAATATCTGGTTCTAAACCAAACGGAGCTATCTAACAGAATGGTTGTCAATGTATGCATTCAACTTACAGAGTTAAAATCCTGTGTCTATGCGGCAGTTTGGAAAGGCTTTCTGTGGAGAATCTCAAAACAGGCATTTCCAGCAGAATACCCGCATATAACAAAATAGAAGTAAAACTGGTCCTAAAACAAAGAAGAAACTTATTTTTTAATCTGCTCTGCTCTGCGTTTGTTCAACTGAGATAAATCTCTCTTTAGATTTAGGAGTTAGAAACAAGTTTCAGCTAAAAGAAGCGTTTGGACATTCCTGAGTGAATGGGAGTATATGCTATAGTGAGAAATATCTGGTTCTAAAATCAAAACGGAGCTATCTAACAGAATGGTTTTCAATGTGTGCATTACACTTAAAGAGATAAACTCATGTGTTTATGTTACAGTTTGAAAACGCTTTCTGTGGAGAATCTCAAACAGACATTTCCAGCAGAAGACCCACATATAAAATATTAGGAGTAAAACTGTTCCTAAAACACAGAAGTAAATTATTCTTCAATTTGCTCTGCTCTGCGTTTGTTCAACTGAGTTAAATCTCTCTTTAGATTAAGGAGTTAGAAACACGTTTTTGGTAAAAGCTTCGTTTGGACATTTCTGAGTGAATGAGAGTACATGCTGTACTGAGTAATATCTGGTTCTGAAACAAAAACGGAGCTATCTAACAGAATGGTTGTCAACGTGTGCATTCAACTTAAAGAGTTAAACTCATGTTTTTATGTGGCAGTTTGGAAACGATTTCTGTGGAGAATCTCAAAACAGGCATTTCCAGCAGAATAACCGCATATAACAAAATAGCAGTAAAACTGTTCCTAAAACACAGAAGAATCGTATCCTTCAATCTGCTCTGCTGTGCGTTTGTTCAACTAAGTGAGTTAAATCTCTCTTTAGATTCAGGAGTTAGAAACACGTTTTTGGTAAAACTGCGTTTGCACATTCTTGAGTGAATGGGAGTATATGCTGTAATGAGAAATATCAGGTTGTAAAACCAAAACGAAGCTATCTAAGAGAATCATTGTCAATGTGTTCATTCAACTTACAGAGTTAAACTTATGTGTTTATGCGGCAGTTTGGAAACGCTTTCTGTGGAGGATCTCAAATCAGGCATATCCTGTAGAATACCCACATATAAAAAATAGCAGTAAAACTGGTTTTTTTTTGATTTTTTATTGCATTATAGGTTTTGGGGTACATATGCAGAAGTGCAAGGTAGTTGCATAGGTACACACATGGCAGTGTGTTTTGCTGCCTTCCTCCCCTTCACCCACACTTGGCATTCATCCCCAGGCTATCCCTCCCCAGCCCCCCTAACTGTCCCTCCTGCATTCCCCAAATAGACCCCAGTGAGTAGTAGACACCCTCTCTGTGTCCATGTGTTCTCATTTTTCTCACCCGCGTATGAGTGAGAATATGCGGTATTTCTATTTCTGTTCTTGTGTTAGTTTGCTGAGAATGATGTTCTCCAGATTCATCCATGTCCTTACAAATGACAAAAACTCATCATTTTTGATTGCTGCATGATATTCCATGGTGTATATGTGCCACATTTTCCCAGTCCAGTCTATCACCGATGGGCATTTGGGTTGGTTCCAGGTCTTTGCTATTGTAAACAGTGCTGCAGTGAACATTCGTGTGCATGTGTCCTTATAGTAGAACGATTTATAGTCCTTTGGATATATACCCAGTAATGGGATTGCTGGGTCTAATGGAATTTCTATTTCTAGGTCCTTGAGGAATCGCCACACTGTCTTCCACAATGGTTGAACTAATTTACACTCCCAACAACAGTGTAAGAGTGTGCCTCTTTCTCCACATCCTCTCCAGCATCTGTTGTCTCCAGATTTTTTAATGATCGCCATTCTAACTGGCGTGAGATGGTATCTCAATGTGGTTTTGATTTGCATCTCTAATGACCAGTGATGATGAGCATTTTTCATGTGTTTGTTGGCCTCATGTATGTCTTCTTTTGTAAAGTGTCTGTTCATATCCTTTGCCCATTTTGAATGGGCTTGTTTATTTTTCCTGTAAATCTGTTTGAGTTCTTTGTAAATTCTGGATATCAGCCCTTCGTCAGATGCATAAACTGCAAAGATATTTTCCCATTCTGTTGCCTACCGATTCACTCTAGTGACTGTTTCTTTTACCGTGCAGAAGTTGTGGGGTTTGATTAGGTCCCATTTGTCTATTTTGGCTTTTGTTGCCAATGCTTTTGGTGTTTTATTCATGAAGTCCTTGCCTACTCCTATGTCCTGAATGGTTTTGCCTAGATTTTCTTCTAGGGTTTTTATGGTGTCAGGTCTTATGTTTAAGTCTTTAATCCATCTGGAGTTAATTTTAGTGTAAGGTGTCAGGAAGGGGTCCAGTTTCTGCTTTCTGCACATGGCTAGCCAGTTTTCCCAACACCATTTATTAAACAGAAAATCCTTTCCCCATTGCTTGTTTTTGTCTGGTTTATCAAAGATTATATATTTGTAGATATGTTGTGTTGCCTCTGATGCTTCTGTTCTGTTCCATTGGTCTATATCTCTGTTTTGGTACCAGTACCATGCTGTTTTGATTACTGTAGCCTTGTAGTATAGTTTGAAGTCTGGTAGTGTGATGCCTCCCGCTGTGTTCTTTTTGCTTAGAATTGACTTGGCTATGCGGGCTCTCTTTTGGTTCCATATGAAGTTCATGGTGGTTTTTCCAGTTCTGTGAAGAAATTCAATGGTAGTTTGATGGGGATTGCATTGATTGTGTAAATTACTTTGGGAAGTATAGCCATTTTCACGATATTGATTCTTTCTAACCACAAACATGAAATGTTTCTCCATCTGTTTGTGTCCTCTCTTATTTCGTAGGGCAGTGATTTGTAGTTTTCCTTAAAGAGGTCTTTTATGTTACTTGTGAGTTGTATTCCTAGGTATTTTTTTTGTAGCAATTGTGAATGGCAGTTCGTCCTTGATTTGTTTCTTTTTTAGTCTGTTATTGGTGTATAGGAATGCTTGTGATTTTTGAACATTGATTTTATATCCTGAGACTTTACTGAAGTTGCTTATCAGTTGCAGGAGCTTTTGGGCTTAGGTGATGGGGTCTTCTAGGTATACTATCATGTCGTCTGCAAATAGCTAGCCAGTTTTCCCAACACCATTTATTAAACAGAATCCTTTCCCCATTGCTTGTTTTGTCTGGTTTATCAAAGATTATATATGGTTGTAGATATGTTGTGTTGCCTCCGATGCCTCTGTTCTGTTCCATTGGTCTATATTTCTGTTTTGGTACAAGTACCATGTTATTTTGATTACTGTAGCCTTGTAGTATAGTTTGAAGTCTGGTAGGGTGATGCCTCCCGCTGTGTTCTTTTAGCTTAGAATTGACTTGGCTATGCGGGCTCTCTTTTGGTTTCATATGAAGTTCATGGTGGTTTTTCCAGTTATGTGAAGAAATTCGATGGCAGTTTGATGTGGATAGCAATGATTGTGTACATTACTTTGGGCAGTGTAGCCATTTTCAGGTTATTGATTCTTTGTAATCATGAACATGGAATATTTCTCCATCTGTTTGTGTCCTCTCTTATTTCGTTGAGGAGTGGTTTGTAGTTTTCCTTAAAGAGGTCCTTACATTCTTTGTGAGTTGTATTCCTAGGTATTTTTTTCTCTTTTTAGCAATTGTGAATGGCAGTTCGTTCTTGATTTGATTCTCTTTAAGTCTGTTATTGGTGTATAGGAATGCTTGTGATTTTTGCACATTGATTTTATATGCTGAGACTTTGCTGAAGTTGCTTATCAGTTTCAGGAGTTTTTGGGCTGAGGTGATGGGGTCTTCTAAGTATACTATCATGTCGTCTGCAAATAGAGACAATTTGGCTTCCACCTTTCCTATTTGAATACCCTTTATTTCTTTTCTTGCCTGATTGCTCTGGCTAGAACTTCCAGTACTATGTTGAATAGGAGTGGTGAGAGAGGGCATCCTTGTCTAGTGCCGGATTTCAAAGGGAATGCTTCCAGTTTTGCCCATTAAGTATGATATTGGCTGTTGGTTTGTCATAAATAGCTTTTATTACTTTGAGATATGTTCCATCAATACCAAGTTTATTGAGGGTTTTAGCATAAAGGGCTGTTGAATTTTGTCAAATGCCTTCTGCCAATTGAGATAATCATGTGGTTTTTGTTTTGCTTCTGTTTATGTGGTGAATTACATTTATAGACTTGCGTATGTTGAACCAGCCTTGCATCCCGGGATGAATCCTACTTGATCATGATGGATAAGTTTTTAATGTGCTGTTGCAATCGGTTTGCCAGTATTTTATTGAAGATTTTGCATCTATGTTCATCATGGATATTGGCCTGAAGTTTTCTTTTCTTGTTGAGTCTCTGCCGGGTTTTGGTATCAGGATGATGTTGGTCTCATAAAATGATTTGGGAAGGGTTCCCTCTTTTGGATTATTTGGAATAGTTTCAGAAGGAATGGTACCAGATCCTCTTTGTGTGTCTGGTAGAATTCAGCTGTGAACCCATCTGGACCTGGGCTTTTTTGTGTGGTAGGCTCTTAATTGCTGCCTCAACTTCAGACCTTGTTATTGGTCTATTCATAGTTTGCTTCCTCCTGGTTTAGGCTTGGGAGGACACAGGCGTCAGGAATTTATCCATTTCTTCCTGGTTTACTAGTTTATGTGCATAGAGTTGTTTGTAGTATTCTCTGATGATGGTTTGAATTTCTGTGGAATCTGTGGTGATTTTATCATTTTTTATTGCATCTATTTGGTTGTTCTCTCTTTTCTTTTTATCAGTCTGGCTAGTGGTCTGTCTATTTTGTTGATCTTTTCAAAAACCAGCTCTTGGATTTATTGATTTTTGAAGGGTTTTCTTGTCTCTATCTCCTTCAGTTCTGCTCTGATCTTAGTTATTTCTTGTCTTGGCTAGGTTTTGAGCTTTTTGATCTTGCTCCTCTAGCTCTTTCAATTTTGATGATAGGGTGTCAATTTTGGATCTCTCCACTCTTCTCATGTGGGCACTTATTGCTATATATTTTCCTCTACAGACTGCTTTAAATGTGTCCCAGAGATTCTGGTACGTTGTGTCTTCATTCTCATTGGTTTCAAAGAACTTTTATTTCTGCCTTCATTTCATTGTTTATCCAATCAACATTCAAGAGCCAGTTGTTCAGTTTCCATGAAGCTGTGGTTCTGAGTTATTTTCTGAATTCTGAGTTCCAACTTGATTGCACTATGGTCTGAGAGACTGTTTGTTATGATTTCAGTTGTTTTGCATTTGCTGAGGTGCTTTACTTCCAATTATGTGGTCAATTTTGGAGTAGGTGTGATGTGGTGCTGAGAAGAATGTATATTCTGTGGATTTGGGGTGGAGAGTTCTGTAAATGTCTATCAGGTTTGCTTGTTCCAGGTCTGAGTTCAAGTCCTGGATATCCTTGTTAATTTTCTGTCTGGTTGATCTGTCTGCTATTGACAGTGGAGTGTTAAAGTCTCCCACTATTATTGTGTGGGAGTCTAAGTCTCTTTGTAAGTCATTAAGAACTTGCCTTATATATCTGGGTGCTCCTGCATTGGGTCCATATATATTTAGAATCGTTAGCTCTTCTTGTTGTATCGATCCTTTTACCATTATGTAATGACCTTCTTTGTCCCTTTTGATCTTTGTTGCTTTAAAGTCTATTTTATCAGAGATGAGAATTGCAACTCCTGCTTTTTTGCTCTCCATTTGCTTGGTAAATCTTCCTCCATCCCTTTATTTTGAGCCTTTGTGTATCCTTGCATGTGAGGTGGGTTTCCTGGATACAGCACACCGATGGGTTTTGGTTTTTATCCAATTTGCCAGTCTGTGTCTTTTGATTGGTGCATTTAGCCCATTTACATTTAGGGTTAATATTGTTATGTGTGAATTTGATACTGCCATTTTGATGCTAGCTGGCTGTTTTGCCCATTGGTTCATGTAGATTCTTCATTTTGTTGATGCTCTTTAGCATTTGGTATGCTTTTAGGATGGCTGGTACTGGTTGTTTCTTTCTATGTGTAGTGCCTCTTTCAGGAGCTCTTGTAAAGCAGGCCTAGTGGTGACAAAATCTCTGAGTACTTGCTTGTTCATGAAGGATTTTATTTTTCTTCACTTATGAAGCTCAGTTTGGCTGGATATGAAATTCTGGGTTGAAAGTTCTTTTCTTTAAGGATGTTGAATATTGGCCCCCACTCTCTTCTGGCTTGTAGAGTCTCTGCCGAGAGATCTGCTGTGAGTCTGATGGGCTTCCCTTTGTGGGTGACCCGACCTTTCTCTCTGGCTGCCCTTAGTATTTTCTCCTTCATTTCAACCCTGGTGAATCTGACGATTATGTGCCTTGGGGTTGCTCTTCTTGCAGAGTATCTTTGTGGTGTTCTCTGTATTTCCTGGAGTTGAGTATTGACCTGTCTTGCTAGGTTGGGAAAATTTTTCTGGATAATATCCTGAAGAGTGTTTTCCAGCTTGGATTCATTCTCTTCATCACATTCTGGTACACCTATCAAATGTAGGTTGGGTCTCTTCACATAGTCCCACATTTCTTGGAGATTTTGTTCATTCCTTTTGTGCTTTTTCTTTAATCTTGGTTTCTCATTTTATTTCATTGAGTTGATCTTCAACTTCTGATATTCTTTCTTCTGCTTGGTCAATTCGGCTGTTGAAACTTGTGCATGCTTCACAAAGTTCTCCTGTTGTGTTTTTCAGCTCCTTCAATTCATTCATATTCCTCTCTAAGTTGTCCATTCTTGTTATCATTTCTAATCTTTTTCAAATCTTTTTCAAGGTTCTTAGTTTCTTTGCACTGATTTAGAACATGTTCTTTTAGCTCACTGAAGTTTCTCATTATCCACTTTCTGAAGTCTGATTCCTTCATTTCGTCACATTCATTCTCCATCCAGCTTTGTTCCCTTGCTGGTGAGGAGTTTTGGTCCTTTGTAGGAGGTGAGGTGTTTTGGTTTCGGTGTTTTCCTCCTTTTGTGCTGGTTTCTTCCCATCTTTATGGATTTATCCACCTGTCATCTTAGTAGTTGCTGATTTTTCAATTGGGTCTCTGAGTGGATGCCCAGATTGTTGATGATGAAGTATTTCTGTTACTTAGTTTTCTTCTAATGGTCTAGCCCTCTGCTGTATGAGTGCTGAGGTCCACCCAGGCCCTGCTTGTCTGGGGTTCACCTGTAGCAGCTGCGGAACAGTGAGGATGCTACCAGTTTCTTCTTCTGCTATCTCTGTTTCCAGAATGATGCCCACCAAATGTCAGTCTGATTAGTCCTTTTTGGGGTGACTCTTGGATATACAGGGGTCAGGGAGCTGCTTGAGGAGATGGTCTGTGCTTTATAGGAGCTCCAGTGCTGAGCTGTGAGCTCCGTTGTTCATTCAGGGTTGTTGGGAGGATGTGTTTATGTCTGCTGCAACAGAACTCATAAAACCCCCTTTTTTCCTCCTTAGATGCTCTGTCTCAGGAGTTGGGGCTTTCTTTATGAGTATCTGTTGCACTGTCCTGCCCAGCTAGGAGGCAGTCTATTCAGCTGTTGCTGCCCCTGCCTGCTGTGGCTTGCTCCGCCCTGCTGTGGCTTGCTCCGCCCTGCTGGCAGAGTCTCTGTTATGGCAGGTTGCCTCAGCAACAGCAGGCTGCATCAGCCCTGGGTGGTACTTCAGTAGGGGCAGATTGTGTGTCAGTAGTGGCAGACGCCCTCCCCACCGGGCTGCACCATCCTAGATGCTGGCAGCAAAACTCTCAGCCCCGAGCACCTCCAATCGCCACCCTGCTTGTCCCTGAGGGTGGGACCCGCTGAGCCTGATCACCCAGCCCCCTGCCTCAGAGTCCATCCTCTCTCTCTCTCTCTCTCTTCCTCTCCCCAAGCTGAAAGGTCGACTCTCTCACTGGCGCCCCAGTAGCCTGCTAATAGTGCACTGGGATCCATGCAATCTCCCATGCCACTGACCACTTCACCGGCTCAGATCACGTTTCCCAGGAATCTCCTGGTCTGGCTCATTGTCAAAGTCCCATTCAATCAGATGGACGTGCCAATCTGCCCTTCCAAATCTTACATTGCTGGTTTAACAGGGCACCGGGACCAGTGAGTTTTGTGCCCGGTGCCACTGTGCTACGGAACTGGCCAAAGTGGCCACGTGAGCCGGCTGTGCTAGCATCCCGTGTCTCTCCCACACCTGTGACTTTCAACGTTCTGTTGGCAAAAATGATCTGTCCAAGAATGCGGCTAGGACTCATCCTCTGTGCCTTCACTGAGAGCTTCAATCCAGAGTCTCCTCTATGATGCCATCTTCATTGTTTCAAAACTGTTTTTAAAACAGAAAAGAAACATATCCTTCAATCTGCTCTGCTGTGCATTTGTTAAATTAAGTGAGTTAAATCTCTCTTTAGATTCATGAGTTAGAAACACGTTTTTGCTAAAAGCTGTGTTTGGACATTCCTGAATGAATGGGAGTATATGCTGTAATGAGAATCATCTGGTTCTGAAACCAAAACAGATCTATCTAACAGAATTGTTGTCAATGTGTGCATTCAACTTACAGAGTTAAAGTAATGGGTTTATGCAGCAGTTTGGAAATGCTTTCTGTAGAAAATCTGAAAACAGCCATTTCCAGAAGAATACCTGCATATAATAAAATAGCATAAACTGCCTCAAACACACAGAAGATACGTATCCTTCAATCTGCTCTGCTTTGCGTTTGTTCAACTAAGTGAGTTAAAACTACCTTTAGATTCAGTAGTTAGAAACACGTTTCTGGTAAAACCTTCGTTTGGACATTCCTGAGTGAATTGGATTATATGCTGTAATGAGAAATATCAGGTTCTAAAACCAAAATGGAGCTTTCTAACGGAATCTTTGTCATTGTGTGCATTCAAATTACAGTGTTAATCTTATACGTTATGCAGCAGTTTGGAAACCCTTTCTGTGGAGAAACTCAAAACAGGCACTTCCAGCAGAATACCTGCATATAACAAAATAGCAGTAATACTGCCTCTAAAACAGAAAAGAAACATATCCTTCAATCTGCTCTGCTGTGCATTTGTTAAATTAAGTGAGTTAAATTTATCCGTAGATTCACGAGTTAGAAACACTTTTCTGGTAAAAGCTGCTTTTGGGTATTCCATAGTGAATAAGAATACAAGATGTAATTAGTATTATCAGGTTCTAAAACCAAAATGGAGCTTTCTAACGGAATCTTTGTCAATGTGTGCAATCAACTTACAGAGAGAAACTCATGTGTTTATTCAGCAGTTTGGAAAATCTTTCTGTGGAGAATCTCAAAACAGGCATTTTCAGCAGAATACTTGCATATAACAAAACAGCAGTAAAACTTACGCTAAAACACAGAAGAAACGTATTCTTCAATGTGCTCCCCTGTGTTTTAGTTCAACTAAGTGAGTTAAATTTATCCGTAGATTCACGAGTTAGAAACACTTTTCTGGTAAAAGCTGCTTTTGGGTATTCCATAGTGAATAAGAATACAAGATGTAATTAGTATTATCAGGTTCTAAAACCAAAATGGAGCTTTCTAACGGAATCTTTGTCATTGTGTGCATTCAAATTACAGTGTTAATCTTATACGTTTATGCAGCAGTTTGGAAACCCTTTCTGTGGAGAAACTCAAAACAGGCACTTCCAGCAGAATACCTGCATATAACAAAATAGCAGTAATACTGCCTCTAAAACAGAAAAGAATGGTATCCTTCAATCTGCTCTGCTGTGAGTTTGTTAAAAGAAATCCAGAATATGCAAATCCAGTCCAGGGAAGGAAAGGCAAAGCAAATCCAGGCAATGTAATTCGAGGCAAGGCAAGGCAAATTTAGGCATGGCAATGGAAATCCAGCAAGGCAAGGCAAACCAAAAAATGGAAGACAAGGCAAATCCATGCAAGGCAAAGGAAATCCAGGCAAGGAAAGGCAAATCCAGGCAAGGAAAGGCAAGGCAAGGAAAGGCAAGCAAAATCAAGGCAAGGCAAGGCAAATCATATCCACACAAGGCAAGGCAAGGCAAGGCAAGGCAAATCCAGGCAAGGCAAATTTAGGCAAAACAAGGCAAGACAAGGCAAATCCAGGCAAGGCAAATCCAGGCAAGGCAAAACAAGACAAATCCAGGCAAGCAAAGGCAATGCAAGGCAAGGCAAATTTAGGCAAGGCAAGGCAGGTAAAATCCAGTCAATGCAAGGCAAGGCAAATCCAGGCAAGAAAAGGCAAGGCAAATCCAGGCAAGGCAAGGCAAGTCAAGGCAAGTCAAATCCAGTGAAGGCACAACCAGGCAAGGAAAATCAAGGCAAGGTATATTCAGGATAGAAAAGGAAAAACAAGACAGATGCAGTCAAGGCAAGGCAAGACAAGGCAAATCCAGGCAAGGAAAGGCAAATCCAGGCAAGACAAGGCAAGGCAAATACAGGCAAGGCAAGGCAAGGCAAGGCAAATTTAGGCAAGGCAAGGCAAAATCAAGGCAAGGCAAGGCAAGGAAATCCAGGCAAGGCAAAACAAGACAAATCCAGGCAAGGAAAGGCAAATCCAGGCAAGAAAAGGCAAGCCAAATCAAGGCACAGCAAGGCAAGGCAAGGCAGCAAGGCAAATCCAGGCAATGAACAATTCCAGTGAAAATAAGGCAAGACAAGGCAAGGCAAGGCAAGGCAAATCCAGGCAAGGCAAAAAAGAAATCCAGAAAAAGCAAGGCAATGCAAGGAAAATCAAGGCAAGGCAAGGCAAGGCAAGGCAAGGCAGGTAAAATCCAGTCAAGGCAAGGCAAGGCAAGGCAAGGCAAGGCAAATCCAGGAAAAGCAAGGCAAGGCAAGGCAGGTAAAATCCAGTCAAGGCACAGCCAGGCAAGGAAAATCAAGGCAAGGTATATTCAGGATAGAAAAGGAAAAACAAGACAAATCCAGTCAAGGCAAGGCAAATCCAGGCAAGGCAAATTCAGGCAAGGCAAGGCAAATCCAGTCAAGGCAAGGCAAGGCAAATACAGGCAAGGCAAGACAAATTTAGGCAAGGCAAGGAAAATCCAGCAAGGCAAGGCAAAACCAGGATAGGCAAGCCAAGGAAAATCCAGCAAGGCAAGGCAAGGAAAATCCAGCAAGGCAAGGCAAATCCAGGCAAGGAAAGGCAAGGCAAAATCAAGGCAAAGCAAGGCAAGGCAAGGAAAATCCAGCAAGGCAAATCCAGGCAAGGCAAATCCAGGCAAGGCAAATACAGGCAAGGCAAAACAAGGCAAGGCAAGGCAAGGCAAGGCAAATCCAGGCAAGGCAAGACAAGACAAATCCAGGCAAAGCAAGTCAAGGCAAGGCAAAGCAAATCCAGGCAAAGCAAGTCAAGGCAAGGCAAATCCAGGCAAGGCAAATTCAGACAAGGTAAGGCAAGGAAAGGCAAGGCAATGCAAATCCAGGAAAAGCAAGGCAAGGCAAGGCAAGGCAAATCCAGTAAAGGCAAGGCCAGACAAGAAAAACCAAGGCAATGTATATTCAGGCAACAAAAGGCAAAACAAGACAAATCCAGTCAACGCAAATCCAGGCAATGAAAGGAAAGGCAAATCTAGTCAAGGCAAGCCAAGGCAAATATAGGCCAAAAAAGGTAAGGCAAATCCAGGTAAGACAAATCCAGGCAAGAAAAGGCAAGGCAAGACAAGGCAAGGCAAGGCAAATCCAGGCAAGGCAAGACAAAACAATGCAAGACAAATCCGGACAAGGTAAGGCAACTCAAGGCAAATGCAGGCAACATAAAGCCAGGCAAGGCAAGACAAGGAAAATCAAGCAAGAAAAGTCAAATCCAGGAAAAGAAAGGCAAGGCAAATCCAGGCAAGGCAAAACAAGGAAAGACAAGGCAAGGCAAATCCAGCGAAGGCAGGGCAAGACAAGGCAAAGCCATATAAGGAAAATCAAGGCAAAAAAAATCCAGGCAAGGTAATGCAAATTAAGGCAAATCTAGACAAGGTAAGGCAACGCAAGGCAAATGCAGGCAACATAAATCCAGGCAAGGCAAGGCAAGGGAAATCAAGCAAGGAAAGGCAAATTGAGGCAGGGAAGGAGAAGACAATCAGGCAAGGAGCAAAGAAAGGCAAATCCAGGCAGGACAAATCACGTGAAGGCAGGGCAAGACAAGGCAAAGCCATAAAAGCCAAATCAAAGCAAGGCAAGAATAATCCAGGCAAGGCAAGCAATGCAAGGCAAATTCAGACAAGGTAAGTCAAGGCAAGGCAAATACAGGCAAGGCAAGAAAAATCCAGGCAAGAAAAATCCAGTGAAGGCAAGGCAAGACAAGGCAAAGCTATATAAGGGAAATCCAGGAGGCAAGGGAAATCCAGACAAGATATATCCAGACAAGGCAAGGCAAGGCAAAGCAAATCCAGGCAGGCAACAAATCCAGGCAAGGCAAGGCAAGGCAAGTCAAGGCAAGAAAATCCAGCAAGGCAAAAAACAGGCAAGGCAAGGCAATCCATCAGGCAAGGCAAAAACAATCCAGCAAAGAAAGACAAATTGAGGCAAGGAAAGGTAAGCCAAATCAAGGAAAGCAAGAAAAGGCAAGGCAAAACAAGGAAAGGAAAGGCACATCCAGGCAACATAAATGAAGGCATGGCAAAACAAGGCAAAGAAGGCAAGTGGCAAATACAGGCAAGGCAAGGCAAAAATCCAGGCAAAGCAAGGCAATGCAAGGCAAATCCAGGCAAGGCAATGCTAGGCAGGTAAAATCCAGAGAAAAAGTCCAGACAGGCAAGGCAAGGCAAATCCAGGCAAGCAAGGCAAGGCAAGGCAAGAGGCAAATCCAGTCAAGACACGCCAGGCAAGAAAAATCAGGCAAGGTATATCCAGGCAAGAAAAGCCAAAACAAGACAAACACAATCAAGGAAAATCCAGGCAATTCAAGAAAAAACAAATCCAGGTAAAAAGGCAAGCAAGGCAGGCAAATCAAGGCAAATGGCAAGGCAAGAAAAATCCAGCAGGCAGGCAAGGCAAAACCAGGACAAGGCAAGAAAATCAGGCAAACACAAGGCAATCAAGGCAAGTAAAATACAGGCAAGGCAAGGCAAATTTAGGCAAGGCAAGGGAAATCCAGAAAGGCAAGGCAAAACCAGGAAGGGCTAGGCAAATTCAGGCAAGGCAAGGAAAATTAAGCAAAGCAAGGGAAATCCAGGAAAGAAAAGGCAAGGCAAATTCAGGCAAGGCAAATCCAGGCAAGACAAATCTAGTGAAAGCAAGGCAAGACAAGGCAAAGACATATGAGGCAAATCCAGCCAAGGCAAAAGAAATCCAGGCAAGGCTAGGTAATGCAAGGCAAATCCAAACAAGGCAAGGCAAATCCAGGCAAGGCAAGGCAAAGCAAATCAAGGCAAGGCAAATTTAGCTGAGCAAGGCAGGGCAATTTTATGCAAAAAAATCAAGTCAAGAAAAGTCCAGGCAAATCCAGGGAAGGCAAATCCAGGCAGGCAAGGCAAAAAAAGGAAAGTCCAGGCTACATAAATCCAGGCAAGGCAAAAAATGCAAGGCAAGGCAAATCCAGGCAAGACAAATTCAGTAAAGGAAAGGCAAGACAAGGCAAAGCCACACAATGCAGATCCAGGCAAGGAAAGGCAAATGGAGGTAACGTAAATGCAAGGCAAATCCAGGCGAGGCAAGGAAAATCCAGCAAGGCAAGGTAAATTCAGGAAAAAAGGCAATGCAAATCCAGAAAAGCAAGGCAAAGCAAGGAAAGGCAAGGCACATCGAGGCAAGGCAAATTCAGGCAAGGCAAGTGAAATCCAGTCAAGGCAAGGCAATGCAAGGCAAATCCAATCAACTTAAATTCAGGCAAGGCAAGGAAAGGCAACGCAAATCCAGGCAAGGCAAGAATAATTTAGCAAGTCAAGGCAAAACGAGGCAGGGAAAGTCAAGGCAAATTCAGGCAAGGCAAGACAAATCCAGGCAAAGCAAGTCAAATCAAGGCAGGCAAGGCCAGGCAAAAAAAATCCAGACAAAATAAATTTAGGCAAGAAAATGCAAGGCAAATCCAGTCAAGGCAGAAAAAGCAAATCCAGGCAAGTCAAATCCAGCTAAGGCAATGCAGAAAAATTCGAGGCAAGTCAAGTCAAAACAAAGCAAGTCAAGGCAAATCCAGACAAGGCAAGGCAAATCCAGGTTAGGTAAGGCAAGGCAAAGCAAATCCAGGCTTGAAAAATTCAGGAAAGGCAAAACAAGGCAAGGCAAATCAAGGAAAGAATGGCAAAACAAGACAGAAAAAAGTTATACAAGGCAATTCCAGGTAAGGAAAGAGAATTGCAGGCAAGGCTAAACAATGCAAGCCAAAGCAAGTCAAGGCTAATTCAAGACAAGGCAAGAAAGAAAACCTAGGCAAGGCACAGCATATCCAGACAAGGCAAATCCAGGAAAGGCAAGGCAAGGCAAGGCAAATCCAGGCAAGGCAAATCCACGAATGGCAAGGCAAGGCAAAGCCAAACTACAAAAGGCAAATCCAAAAAATTCAAGGTAAGGCAAGGCAAATCCAGGCAAAACAAGTCAAGGCAAGGCAAAATCCAATGAGTGCCCATAAAAAATAAACTCCTTACACTATCCCACGTGTGTATTACTCAGCGGTACCCAGAATTAGAGTTCATATGAAATAGAATCCTATAACCCAGGTGTGTATCATTCAGGAAGGCACTCAATTGTGGCTATCTTAAACAGCTCCTGATTACTCCATAGAAGTTCATTATACACTGAAACTTTGAATGAGAGGCCATATGAAATAGACACCTGAGTATTGCTTCATTGTGAATTATTCCATAAGGTTCTACATGAGTGGTAGTATAAAATTGAATCCTGAGGATTTCCCAGGTGTGTATCTTTCAGGGAGGTACAGAATGAGTGGCCATATAAAAAATGCTCGACTATAAACCTGGTGTGCATTATTCACTGAGGCTCTAAATGATTGGTTACGTTAGGTATACTGTTAACTCTTCCCGGTGTGTATAATTGAATGAGACTCTGACTAAGTGGGCATAAAAAGAGACTTTGTGTATTGCCCAGGTGTGCATTACAGAGACTCTGAATGTGTAGCCATTTGAAGTAGTACCATGACTATTTCTGAGGGGAGTATTATTCACAGAGGACCTAAATGAGTGGACATGTGAAAGAGATTCCTGACTTATCAGATATACATATTATTCTCTGCAACACTGAAAGTGTGGCCTTATGTAATAGGCTTTACTCTTTGACCCTCCATAGGAATCACCACATGAATTACACTAGTGATTATTCCCCACATGTGCAGTATTCGAAGAGGTTCTGTATGAGTGTCCATATCAAAGAGTCTCCTGACTATCACATATATATGTATCATTCACGGAGCTGCTTGGGGCAAGCTGAAATAGGGTCCTGACTA
>CM038395.1:170432360-170457789 GCA_021498475.1 Saguinus midas
TTTCCTGAAATTGCCTTGCCTTGCCTGAAATTGACCTTGCCTGTAATTGCCTTGCCTGAATTCCCTTGCCTTGCCTTGCCTTTCCTGAAATTGCCTTGCCTGAAATTGCCTTGCCTGAAATTGCATTGCCTGGAATTGTCTTGAAAGGAATTGCATTGCCTTGCCTTGCCGTGCCTTGCCTGAAATTGCATTTCTGGAATTGCCTTGCCTTGCATTGCATTGACTTGGCTGGAATTGCCTTGCCTTCCCTTGTTTTGCCTGAAATTTCCTTATGTGAATTTGCCTTTCTTTGCCTTGCCTTGTGTAGAATTGCCTTGCCTGGAATTGTCTTTCTTTGCATTGCCTTGCCTTGCCTGGAATTGCCTTAACTAGAATTGCCTTGCCTTCTTTGTCTTGTTTTGCCTGGAATTGCCTTGCCTTGCCTTGTGTTGCATTGCCTGGAGTTCCCTTGCCTGGAATAGCCTTGCCTTGCATGGAATTGCCTTGCCTGGAATTGACTAGCCTGGAATTGCCTTGCCTAGAGATGCCCTGCCTTGCCTTGACTTGCCTGGAATTGCATTGCATGAAATTGCTCTGCCTTGCCTTGCCTGGCCTGGCTTGTCTTGCAATTGCCTTGCCTTTCCTGAAATTGCCTTGCCTGAAATTGTTCTGCCTTACCTTACCTTGCATTGCCTCAAATTGCCTTGCCTGAAATGGCCCTGTTTTATTTTGCCTTGCCTTGCCTGAAATTGCCTTGTCTGCAATTGCCTTGTCTTGTCTTGCCTTGCCTTGCCTGCAATTGCCTTGCCTGGAATTTCCTTGTCTGTAATTGCCTTGCCTGAAATTGACCTTGCCTGTAATTGTCTTGTCTTGTCTGGCCTTACCTTCCCTTGCCTAGAATTGCCTTGCCTGGAATTGCCTTGTCTTGCTTTGCCTTGCCTGGAATTCCCTTGCCTTGCCTTACCTGAAATTGTTTTGCCTGGAATTGCCTTTCCCTGCCTTGTCTTGCCTTGCTTTGCCTTGCCTGGAATCGCCATTCCTGGAATTGCCTTGACTGAAATTACCTTGTCTTCCCTTTCCTTGCATCTTCCTGCCTTGCCTGAAATTGCATTGCCTGGAATTGCCTTGCCTTGTTTTTCCTTGCCTTGCCTTGCCTTGCCTGAATTTGCCTTGCCTAAAATTGCCTTGAATTGAATTTCCTTGCCTTGCCTGGAATTGCCTTTCTTTTACTTTTCTATAATTGCTTTGCCTGGAATTTCCTTGCCTTGCCTTGCCTGTAATTGCCTTGCCTTCTTTTGTATTGCCTTGCAATTCCTGGCTTTGCCTAGAATTCTCTGGCCTTGCTTGTCCTGGGCTGGAATTGCCTGGCCTAGCCTGGTCTGGCCTGGCCAGGAATGGCTTGGCTTGGCCTGGCCTGGCCTGGCCTGGAGTGGCTTGGACTAACCTGCCTTAGCCTGCAATGGCCTGGCCTGCAATTGCTTTTCCTTCCCTTGCCTTGTGTTACCTGAAATTGTTTTGCCTGGAATTCCCTTCCCTTGACTTGCCTGTCATTTTTTTTTCTTGGAATTGCCTTTTCTTCCCTGGCATTGCCTTACCTGGTTTTGTTTTGCCTTGCCAGAAATTTTCTTGCTTTGAATTGCCCTGCATTGCCTTGCCTTTCCTGGAATTGCCCTGTCTTGCCTTGCCTTTCATTGCCTTGAATTTCCCTGCTGAAAGTTTCCCTGCCTTATTTTTCCTTGGATTGCCTGAAATTGCCTTGTCTGAAATTTTCTTGATTTTTCTGGCCTGGAATTGCCTTGACTGAAATTTTCTTGCTTTTTCTTACCTTGCCTTGCCTGAAATTGCCTTGACTAAAACTGCTCTGCCTTACCTTGCCTAACCTTGCATGTAATTGCCTTGCCTGAAATTTCCCTACCTTGCGTTGCCACGCCTTGACTGGAATTGCCTTGCCTTGCCTTACCTTGTCTTGCCTTGCCTTACCTTGAGTTACCTGTCTTGTCCTGTCCTAGAATTGCCTGGCCTTGCTGGCCTGGGCTGGAATTTCCTGGCCTGGCACAGCCTGACCTGGAATGGTTTGGTTTGGCCTGCTCTAAAATAGTTTGGCCTGGTCTGGTCTGGCATGGCCTGAAATGGCTAGGAGTAGCCTGGCCTGGCCTGCACAGGCTTGGCCTAGCCTAGCTTTGCATGGCCTTGCCAGAAATGGCCTTGCCTGGACTGTACTTGCCTTCAATTGCCTTGCCTGGAATTGCCTATGGTGCCTAAAATTGCCTTGACCGGAATTGCCCTGCCTTGCCTTTTGTATCCTTTCCTGGAATTGGCTTTCCTTGCCTTGCCTTGCCTACAATTGCCTCTCCTTCTTTTGCCTTGCCTTGTTTTTCTTAAATTGTTTCTTATTCCCTTGCCATGCCTTGCCTGGAATTGCCCTGTATTGCCTTGCCTTGCCTGGAATTGTCTTGACTTGAATTGCCTTGCCTTACCTTGCCTTGCCTAAAATTGCCTTGCCTTCCCTGTTTTGCCTTGCCTAGAATTTCCTTGCCTTGAATTTCCTTTCCTGGCCTAAAATTGCCTTGACTGGAATTGCCTTGCCTTGCCTTACCTTGTCTTGCCTTGCTTGCCTTACCTTGAGTTACCTGTCTTGTCCTGTCCTAGAATTGCCTGGCCTTGCTGGCCTGGCTGGAATTTCCTGGCCTGGCACAGCCTGACCTGGAATGGTTTGGTTTGGCCTGCTCTAAAATAGTTTGGCCTGGTCTGGTCTGGCATGGCCTGAAATGGCTAGGAGTAGCCTGGCCTGGCCTGCACAGGCTTGGCCTAGCCTAGCTTTGCATGGCCTTGCCAGAAATGGCCTTGCCTGGACTGTACTTGCCTTCAATTGCCTTGCCTGGAATTGCCTATGGTGCCTAAAATTGCCTTGACCGGAATTGCCCTGCCTTGCCTTTTGTATCCTTTCCTGGAATTGGCTTTCCTTGCCTTGCCTTGCCTGGAATTGCCTTCCTTCTTTTGCCTTGCCTTGCCTTTTTTCTTAAATTGTTTCTTATTCCCTTGCCATGCCTTGCCTGGAATTGCCTGTATTGCCTTGCCTTGCCTGGAATTGTCTTGACTTGAATTGCCTTGCCTTACCTTGCATTGCCTTACCTTGCCTTGCCTAAAATTGCCTTGCCTTCCCTGTTTTGCCTTGCCTAGAATTTCCTTGCCTTGAATTTCCTTTCCTGGCCTAAAATTGCTTTGACTGGAATTGCCTTGCCTTCCCTGTCTTGAATTGCCTGAAATTGCCCTGCCTTGCATTGCCATGCCTGAAATTGCCTTCCCTTGAATTGCCTTGCCTTGCCTTCTTTTGCCTTGCCTTGTTTTTCTTAAATTGTTTCTTATTCCTTGCCTGAATTGCCTGTATTGCCTTGCCTTGCCTGAATTGTCTTGCTTGGAATTTCCTGCATTGCCTTGCCTTGCCTTGCCTAAAATTGCCTTGCCTTCCTTGTTTTGCCTTGCCTAGAATTTCCTTGCCTTGAATTTCCTTTCCTGGCCTAAAATTGCCTTGCCTTGCTGGAATTGCCTTGCCTGTCTTGAATTGCCTGAAATTGCCCTGCCTTGCATTGCCATGCCTGAAATTGCCTTCCCTTGAATTGCCTTGCCTTGCCTGGAATTGCCTTGCCTTCCTTGTCTTGCCTTGCCTGAAATTGCCTCGCCTGAAATTGCCTTGCCTGGAATTGCCTTGCCTTGCCTTGCCTTGCCTGGAATTTCCTTGCCCAAAATTGCCTTGCACTAAATTGCCTTGCATTTCCTCGAATTTCCTTGCCTGGAATTGCCCTATTTTGCCTTGCCTTGCATTTCCTGAAATTGCCTTGCCTGGAATTGCCCTGCTTTGCCGTGCCTTGCCTTGCCTGGAATTGCCTTGCTGGAATTTCCTTACCTTGCCTTGCCTTGTCTTGCCTGGAATAGCCTTGCCTTGCCTTGTGTGGAATTGCCTTGCCTGTAATTTTCTTGTCTTGACTTGCCTCACGTTACCCAAAGTTGCCATGCCTGGAATTCTTTTGCCTTAACTTGTCTTTTCTTTTTTTTGGAATTGCCTTGCCTTGTCTTGCATTGCCTTGCTGGGAATTGCTTTGTCTGGCTTTGTTTTGCCGTGTCTGGAATTTCCTTGTCTGTAATTGCCCTGCATTGCCTTGCCTTGCCTGGAATTGTCCTGTATTGCCTTGCCTTTTATTCCCTCGAATTGCCTTGCCAAAAGTTGCCTTGCCTTGTTTTTTCTTGGATTGCCTGGAATTGCCTTGCCTGAAATTTCCTTGCCTTTCCCTGCCTTGCCTTGCCTAAAATTGCCTTGACTGAAACTGCCCTGCCTTACCTTGCCTAAACTTGCCTGGAATTGCCTTGCCTGGAATTGCCCAAACTTGCTTGAGTGGAATTTTCTTGCTGGAAATTGCCCTGCTTGCATTGCCTTGTCTGGAATGGCCTTGCCTTGCCTTGCCTAAAATTGCCTTGCCTGGAATTGCCTTGCCTTCCTTGTTTTGCCTTGCCTGGAATTGCCTTGCCTTGCCTTGCCTTGCCTGAATTGCCTTTCCCAAAGTTACTTTGTGTTGAATTGCTTTGCCTTTCCTGGAATTGTCTTGCCTGGAATTGTTCTGCCTTGCCTTGCCTTTTATTCCCTCGAATTGCCTTGCCAAAAGTTGCCTTGCCTTGTTTTCTTGGATTGCCTGGAATTGCCTTGCCTGAAATTTCCTTACCTTTCCCTGCCTTGCCTTGCCTAAAATTGCCTTGACTGAAACTGCCCTGCCTTACCTTGCCTAAACTTGCCTGGAATTGCCTTGCCTTTCCTTGCCCAAACTTGTTTGAGTGGGATTTTCTTGCTGGAAATTGCCCTGCTTGCTTGCCTTGTCTTTGTCTGAATGCCTTGCCTTGCCTTGCCTAAAATTGCCTTGCCTGGAATTGCCTTGCCTTCCTTGTTTTGCCTTGCCTGGAATTGCCTTGCCTTGCCTTGCCTGGAATTGCCTTTCCCAAAGTTACTTTGTGTTGAATTGCTTTGCCTTTCCTGGAATTGTCTTGCCTGGAATTGTTCTGCCTTGCCTTGCCTTGCTTTGCCTCGAATTGACTTTCCTGGAATTGCTCTATTTTGCCTTGCCTTACCTTGCTGGAAATTGCCTTGCATGGAATTGTCCTGAGTTGCCTTGCATTGCCTTGCCTTGACTAAAATTGCCTTGTCTTGCCTTGCCTTGCCTGGAATTGCCTTGCCTTGCTTTGCCTGGAATAGCCTTGCCTTGCCTTGCATGGAATTGCCTTCTCTAGAATTCCCTTGACTTGACTTGTCTCGCATTACCTGAAATTGCCTTGCCTGGAATTTTCTTCCCTTGACTTGCCTTTTCTTTTCTTCATTGAATTGCCTTGCCTTGCCTGGCATTGCCTTGCCCGGCTTTGTTTTGCCTTGCCTGGAATTGTCTTGCTTGGAATTTCCCTGCATTGCCTTGCCTTGCCTGGAATTGCTCTATCTTGCCTTGCCTTTCATTGCCTTGCCAGGAGTTGCCTTGCTTTGTTTTCCTTGGATTGCCTGAAATTGCCTTGCCTAAAAATTCCTTTCTTTCCTTTCCTGGAATTGCCTTGACTGCATTTTCTTGCCTTTGCTTACCTTTCCTTGCCTGGAATTGCCTTGCCTGGAATTACTCTACCTTGCCTTGCCTTGCCTTGCCTTGCATGGAACTGCCTTGCCTGAAATTGGCTTGCCTTCCCTTGCCTGGAATTGCCTTACCTTGCCTTGCCTTTCCCTCCCTTGCCTTGCATTGCCTGTCCTGTCCTGTCCTAGAATTGCCTGGCCTTGCATGACCTGGGCTGGAATTTCCTGGACTGGCCTGGACTGGCCTGGAATGTCCTGCTCTGGCCTGGTCTGGAATACTTTGACCTAGCCTCGCCTGGCATGGACTGAAATGGCTTGAAGTGTCCTGGCCTGGCCTAGCCTAGCCTTGCCTGCAAGAGCCTACACTTGCTGGTTTTGCCTAAAATGTCTTTGCCTGGCCTAGCCTTGCCTGCAATTGTCTTTCCTTCCTTTGCCTTGCTTTGCTTAAAATTGTCCTGACTGAATATTTTTTGCCTTGCCTTTTGTAGCCTTTCCTAAAATTGCATTGCCTGGAATTGGTCTACCTTGCCTTGTGTTTTCTGGAATTGCCTCTCCTTCCCTTGTCTTGCTTTTCCTGGAATTGCCTCTCCTTCCCTTGTCTTGCCTTGCCTGGAAATTTCCTGCCTTGCCTTGCCTTCCCTGTCTTGCCTTGCCTGGAATGGCCTTGAATGGAATTCCCTTGCCTTTCCTGTCTTGCCTTGTCTGGAATTGCCTTGCCTGGAATTTCCCTGCCTTGCCTTGCCTTCCCTGTCTTGCCTTGCCTGGAATGGCCTTGAATGTAATTCCCTTGCCTTTCCTGTCTTGCCTTGTCTGGAATTGCCTTGCATAAAATTGCCTTACCTTGCCTTTCCTGGAATTTCCTTGCCTAGAATTGTTCTTCACTGCCTTGTCTTGCTTGAAATTGCCTTGCCTGGATTTTTTCTGCCTTGCATTACATTGCCTGGAATTGCCCTGCCTGAAATTGCCTTGCCTTGCCTTTTCTTGCATTGCATTGCCTGGCCTGACCTGGCCTGGAATTGCCTGGTCTTGCCTGCTCTGGGCTGAAAATTGCCTGGCCTTGTCTAACCTGGCTTGAAATGGGCTGGATTGGCCTGGCATGGCCTAGAATGGCCTGGACTGGCCTGCACTAGCCTGCAATGGTCTGGCGTGGACTGGCCTACAATGGTCTGGCCAAAAATAGCCTTGCCTGCAATTGCCTTGCTTTGCCTGTAATTGCCTTGCCTGTAATTACCCTGCCTTTCCTTGCCTGAAATCGCCTTGCCTGAAATTACTCTGCCTTGTCAGGAATTGCCTTGCCTTGAATTGCCTTGACTCGCCTAAAATTGTTTTGCCTGGAATTGCCTTGCTTTGACTTGTCTTGCCTTTTTTATTCCTGAAATTGCCTTGCCTGAAATTGCCTTGCCTTCCTTTGCCTTGCCTTGCAATGCCTGGCCTAGAATTGCCGTCCTTTCCTGTCCTGGGCTGGAATTGCCTGGACTCACCTGGCCTGGCATGGAATGCCCTGGCCTGGCCTTGAATGGTGTGGCTTGGTCTAGTCTGGCCTGGAATAGCTTGGACTGGCCTTCCCTTGCCTTCAATGGCCTTGCCTTGCCTGGCCTGGCCTGGTCTGAAATTGCTTTCCCTTCCCTTGCCTTCCCATGGCTGGAATTGTCTTGACTGGAACTGCCCTGCCTTGCCTTGCCTTGCCTTATTTTGTCTGAAATTGCCTTGCCTGGAATTGCCCTACTTTGCCTTGACTTGAATTGCTTGGAATTGCCTTGCCTTGCCTCGGCTTGGACAAAATTGCCTTACCTTGCCTTGCCTTGCATTGCCTGGAATTGCCTTGCCTTCCCTTGTCTTCCCTTGCCTTGCTTTGCCTTGGCTTGGACAAAATTGCCTTACCTTGCCTTGCCTTGCCTTGCATTGCCTGGAATTGCCTTGCCTTCCCTTGTCTTCCCTTTCCTTGCCTTGCCTCAGCTTGGACAAAATTGCCTTACCTTGCCTTGCCTTGCTTTGCCTTGCACTGCCTGTTCTGTTCTGTTCTAGAATTGCCTGGCCTTGCCTGGTCTTGGCTAAAATCTTCTGGCCTGGCCTGGTCTAGTCTGGAATGGTCTGGTGTGGTCTGGCCTGGTCTGACCTGGTCTGAAATAGTTTGGCCTGGACTGGCCTGGCATGGCCTGAAATGGCTTGGAGTGGACTGGCCTGGCCTGCAATAAACTTGCCTGGCATGGCCTGGCCTACAAGGACCTGGCCTAGCATAGCCTTGCCTGCAAGATTCTAGCCTTGCCTGGACTGGACTGAAATGGTCTTGCCTGGCCTGGCCTTCAATTGCCTTGCCTTCCCTTGCTTTGCCTTGCCTGAAATTGCCTTGACTAAAACTGCTCTGCCTTGCCTGGCCTACCCTTGCCTAGAATTTCCTTGCTTGGAATTGCCCTACTTTGCCTTGCATTGACTTGCCTACCCTTGCCTAGAATTGCCCTACGTTGCCTTGCCTTGACTTGCCTTGTCTAAAAATTGCCTTTCCTGGAATAGCCTTGCTTTGTCTGGAATTACCTTTCCTTTCCTTTCCTTTTCTTTCCTTTCCTTTCTTTGCCTGGAATTGCCTTGTCTTGCCTTGCCTTACCTTGCCTTTTCTTGCCTGGCCTGGTCTGGCCTAGTCTGGCCTTGCCTTTCCTGTCCTAATCTGTCCTAGAATTGCCTGGACTTGCCTGAACTGGGCTGAAGTTTCTTGGCATGGCATGGCCTGGTGTAAAATGGTTTGGCCTCGACTGGCCTGGCATGGCCTAAAATGATTTGGACTGGCCTGTACTGGCCTACAATGGTCTTGTCTGGCCTGAACTGGATGGCCTAGCCTTGACTGAAAGAGCCTTACCTTGCCTGTCCTTGCCAGAAATGACCTTGCCTAGAATTGCACTTTCTTACCTTGCCTTGCCTTGTGTGAAATATTTTGGTCTTGCTGGGAATTGTCTTGTGTAGAATTGCCATATATTTACTTGTCTTGTCTTGCCTGGAATTGCCTTGGTGGAATTGCCTTGCCTAAAATTGACTTGCCTTGCCTAAAATTGCCTTTCCTGGAATATCCTTGCCTTGCCTTCTCTTGTATTGCCTAAAATTGCCTTGTCTTCCCTTGCCTTTTCTTGCCTTTTCTTGCCTTTTCTTGCCTTGCCTTGCCTTGCTTTGCCTTGCATTGCATTACATTACCTTTCCTGGTCTGTCCTAGAATTGCCTGGCCTTTTATGGACTGGGCTAAAATTTCATGGCCTGGCCTGGTCTTGCCTGACCTGGCATAAAATAGTTTGTGTGGACTGGCCTGGTGTGGCCTGAAATGGCTTGGACTTGCCTGTCTTGCTCTACAATGGCCTTGCCTGGCCTGACCTGGCCAACAAGGGCCTGGCCTAGCCTAGCCTTGACTGCAAGAGCCTTAACTTGCCTGAAAGGGTCTTGCTTAGAATTGCCCTTTCTTGCCTTGCTTTTCCTTGCCTTGCCTGAAATTGTCTTGCCTGGAATTGCCTTGCCTTCCCTTGCCTTGTCTTGCCTGGAATTGCCTTACCTTGCTTTGCCTTGCCTTGCATTGCCTGTCCTGGTCTGTCCTAGAATTATCTGGCCTTGCCTGGTCTGGGCTAAAATTTTCTGGTCTGGCCTGACCTGGCCTGGAATGACCTGGACTGGCCTGGCCTGGCCTGAAATGGTTTGGCCTGGAATGGTTTGGCTTGGACTGGCTTGGCATGGCCTGAAATGACTTGGACTGGCCTAGCCTGGCATGAAATAATCTTGCCTGACCTAGCCTGATTTGCAAGGGCCTGGTCTAGTCTAGCCTTGCCTGCAAGAGCCTAGCCTTGCCTGCAAAAGCCTAGCCTTGCCTGCCCTTTCTGAAATGACCTTGCCAGGCCTGGCCTTGCCTAAAATTGCCTTGCCTTCCTCTGCCTGGAATTGGCTTGACTGAAATTTTCCTGCCTTGCCTTGCATAACCTTTCCTGAAATTGCCTTACCTGGAATTGCCCTACCTTCCTTGCCTTGCCCTGTCTTACCTAGAATTACCTTGTCTGGAATTGTCCTGCCTTGCCTTGCCTTGCATTGAGTCAAATTGCCTTGCGTGAAATTGCCCTGCCTTTCCTGGAATTGCTCTGCATTGCCTTGCCTTGCCTTGCCTTGCCTTGTCTGGAATTGCCTTGCCTGTAATTGCGTTGCTTTGCCTTGCCTGAAACTGGTTTGCCTTCCCTTGCCTGGAATTGCCTTGACTGGAATTGCCTTGCATGGAATTGACTTGCATTGCCTGGAATTGCCTTGCCTGGAATAGCCTTGCCTTTTCTTGCATGGAATTGCTTTCCTGGAATTGCCTTGCCTTCCTTGTCTTGCCTTGCCTGAAATTGCCTCGCCTGGAATTAACTTGACTTGCCTTTCTTAAAATTGCCTTGTCTGGAATTGTTTGCCTTGCCATACCTTGCCTTGCCTTGCCTTGCTTTGTCTTGCTGTGCCTTGCCTTCCATTGCCTTGCCTGGCCTGGCCTTGCTTCCAATTCCCTTGCCTTCCCTTGCCTTCCCTTGCCTGGAATTGCCTTGGCTTTCCTGTCTTGCCTTGCCTGAAATTGCCTTGCGTGGAATTGCCTTGCATTGCCTGAAATTTCCTTGCCTGGAATTGCCTTTACTTGCTTTGCCTGGAATTGCCTTGACTGGAATTGCCTTGCATGAAATTGCCTGTCCTGGAGTTGCCTTGCCTTGTCTTGCTTAGATTTGCTTTGCCTGGAATTGCCTTGCCTTCCTTGTCTTGCCTTGCCTGAAATTGTCTTGCCTGAAATTAACTTGACTTGCCTTGTTTAAAATTGCCTTGTCTGGAATTGCCATGCCTTGCCTTGCCTTGCCATGCCTTGCCTTGCCTTGCCTTGCCTTGCCTTGCCTGAAATTACCTTGCCTTGCCTTGCCTTCCCTGAAATTGCATTTTCTTGCCTTTCCTTGCATTGCCTTGCTTCAAATTGCCTTTCCCTGCCTTGTCTTGACTTGTGTTGCCTGGAATTGCTTTTTCTGAAATTGCCTTGCCAAGAATGGCCTTGCCTTGCAATGCCATTTTTTTACCTTGCCTTGCCTTGCCTTCGCTTGCCTTGCCTGGAGTTGCCTTGTCTTGTCAAAAATTGCCTTGCCTGAAATTGCCCTTACTGGAATTGCCTTGCCTTCCCTGTCTTACCTTGCCTGTAATTGCCTTGCCTTGACTTGCCTTGCCTTCCCTGGAATTACATTTTCTTGCCTATCCTTGCGTTGCCTGAAATTGCCTTTTCTTGCCTTGTCTTGCCTTGCCTTGCCTGGAATTGCCTTGCCAAGAATGGTCTTTCCTTGCATTGTCTCTTCTTCCTTTGCCTTACCTCGCCTTGCCTAAAATTACCTTGCCTTGCTTTGCCTGGAATTGTCTTTACTGGAATGCCTTGCCTTCCTTGTCTTACTTTGCCTGAAATTGCCTTGACCTGCATTGACGTGCCTGAAATTTTCTTGCCTTGCCTGAGATTGCCTTACCATGGCTTGCCTTCCCTGGGATTGCATTGCCTTGCCTTGCCTTGCCTTGCCTTGCCTTGCTTGAAGTTTCCTTTTCTCAAATTGTTTTGCCTTGCCTTGCATAAAATTGTCTTCCCTGGGATTTCTTTGCCTTCCCTTGCCTGGTATGGCATAGTCTGGGATAGTCTTGCCATGCCATGCCTTGACTTGCTTGGGATTGCCTTGCCTTGCCTTGCCTGAGATTTCCTTGCCTGTAATTGCCTAGCCTTGCCTGAGATTGCATTGCATTGCTTGAAATTGCCTTGACTTGCCTGAGATTTCATTGACTGGGATTGCCTTCCTTTGCCTTGCCTTGCCTGGAATTGCCTTGTATGGTATTGCCCTGACTAGCCTTGCCTTGCCTTGCCTGTGATTGACTTGCCTGGAATTTTCTTGCCTTGCCTTTTCTGAGATTGCCTGGTCTAGGATTGCTTTCCCTTGCCTGGCCTGGGGGCCTAGGGTGAAAGTGCCTTGCCTTGCCTTGCCTTGCATGGAATTCCCTTGCCTTGCTTTCTTTCTTTCTTTCTTTCTTTCTTTCTTTCTTTCTTTCTTTCTTTCTTTCTTTTTTTTAGTATATAGGAGTCTCTATTTTATTTATTTATTTATTTATTTTTATTTCTTTTCTACTGCTTTTTATTTTATTTAATTTTTAATTTTTTAAATTTTTATTGCATTATAGGTTTCGGGGTACATGTGCAGAACCTGCAAGATAGTTGCATAGGTACACACATGGCAGTGTGTTTTGTTGCCTTCCTCCCCTTCACCCAACTTGGCATTTGTCCCCAGGCTATCCCTCCCCAGCCCCCCCTGCTGTTCTTCCCCCATTCCCCCTAATAGACCCCAGTGTGTAGTAGACCCCCTACCTGTGTCCATGTGTTCTCATTTTTCTCACCCGCCTATGAGTGAGAATGTGCGGTATTTCCTTTTCTGTTCTTGTGTCAGTTTGCTGAGAATGATGTTCTCCAGATTTATCCATGTCCTTACAAAGGACACAAACTCATCATTCTTGATTGATGTATAATATTCCATGATGCATATGTGCCACATTTTCCCAGTCCAGTCTATCATCATTGGGCATTTGGGTTGGTTCCAGGTCTTTGCTATTGTAAACACTGCTACAATGAACATTCGTGTGCATGTGTCCTTATAGTAGAAGGATTTATAGTCCTTTGGATATATACCCAGGAATGGGATTGCTGGGTCAAATGGAATTTCTATTTCTAGGTCCTTGAGGAATCGCCACACTGTCTTCCACAATGGTTGAACTAATTTACACTCCCACCAACAGTGTAAGAGTGTTCCTATTTCTCCACATCCTCCAGCATCTGCTGTCTCCAGATTTTTAATGATCGCCATTCTAACTGGCGTGAGATGGTATCTCAATGTGGTTTTGATTTGCATCTCTAATGACCAGTGATGATGAGCATTTTTCATGTGTTTGTTGGCCTCATGTATGTCTTTTGTAAAGTGTCTGTTCATATCCTTTGCCCATTTTTGAATGGGCTTGTTTGTTTTTTCCTGTAAATCTGTTTGAGTTCTTTGTAAATTCTGGATATCAGCCCTTTGTCAGATGTAAACTGCAAAGATTTTTTCCCATTCTGATGGTTGCTGATTCACTCTAGTGACTGTTTCTTTGCCGTGCAGAAGCTGTGGAGTTTGATTAGGTCCCATTTGTCTATTTTGGCTTTTGTTGCCAATGCTTTTGGTGTTTTGGTCATGAAGTCCTTGCCTACTCCTATGTCCTGAATGGTTTTGCCTAGATTTTCTTCTAGGGTTTTTATGGTGTCAGGTCTTATGTTTAAGTCTTTAATCCATCTGGAGTTAATTTTAGTGTAAGGTGTCAGGAAGGGGTCCAGTTTCTGCTTTCTGCACATGGCTAGCCAGTTTTCCCAACACCATTTATTAAACAGGGAATCCTTTCCCATTGCTTTTTTTTGTCTGGTTTATCAAAGATTATATGGCTGTAGATATGTTGAGTTGCCTCCGATGCCTCTGTTCTGTTCCATTGTTCTATATCTCTGTTTTGGTACCAGTAGCATGCTGTTTTGATTACTGTAGCCTTGTAGTATAGTTTGAAGTCTGGTAGTGTGATGCCTCCCGCTGTATTCTTTTTGCTTAAAATTGACTTGGCTATACAGGCTCTCTTTTGGTTCCATATGAAGTTCATGGTGGTTTTTTCCAGTTCTGTGAAGAAATTCAATGGTAGGTTGATGGGGATAGCATTGATTGTGTAAATTACTTTGGGCAGTATAGCCATATTCATGATATTAATTCTTCCTAACCACGAACATGGAATGTTTCTCAATCTGTTTGTGTCCTCTCTTATTTCGTTGAGCAATGGTTTGTAGTTTTCCTTAAAGAGGTCCCTTACATTCCTAGTGAGTTGTATTCCTAGGTATTTTATTTTCTTTGTAGCAATTGTGAATGGCAGTTTGTTCTTGATTTGGTTCTCTTTAAGTCTGTTATTGGTGTATAGGAATGCTTGTGGTTTTTGCACATTGATTTCATATCCTGAGACTTTGCTGAAGTTGCTTATCAGTTTCAGGAGTTTTTGGGCTGAGGTGATGGGGTCTTCTAAGTATACTATCATGTCGTCTGCATATAGAGACAATTTGGCTTCCACCATTCTATTTGAGTACCCTTTATTTCTCTTTCTTGCCTGATTGCTCTGGCTAGAACTTCCAGTATTATGTTGAATAGGAGTGATGAGAGAGGGCATCCTTGTCTCGTGCCGGATTTCAAAGGGAATGCTTCCAGTTTTTGCCCATTACGTATGATACTGGCTGTTGGTTTGTCGTAAATAGCTTTTATTACTTTGAGATATGTTCCATCAATACCAAGTTTATTGAGGATTTTTAGCATAAAGGGCTGTTGAATTTTGTCAAATGCCTTCTCTGCGTCAATTTAGATAATCGTGGTTTTTGTTTTTGCTTCTGTTTATGTGGTGAATTTCATTTATAGACTTGTGTATGTTGAACCAGACTTGCATCCCTGGGATGAATCCTATTTGATCAAGATGGATAAACTTTTTAACGTGCTGTTGCAATCGGTTTGCCAGTATTTTACTGAAGAGTTTTGCATCAATGTTCATCATGGATATTGACCTGAAGTTTTCTTTTTCTGTTTAGTCTCTGCCGGTTTTGGTATCAGGATGATGTTGGTCTCATAAAATGATTTGGAAGGGTTCCTCTTTTGAATTATTTGGAATAGTTTCAGAAGGAATGGTACCAGATCCTCTTTGTGTGTCTTGTAGAATTCAGCTGTGACCCCATCTGGACCTGGCCTTTTTTGTGTGGTAGGCTCTTAATTGCTGCCTCAAATTCAGACTTTGTTATTGGTCTATTCATAGTTTTGGCTTCCTCCTGGTTTAGGCTTGAGAGGACACAGGTGTCCATGAATTTATCCATTTCTTCCTGGTTTACTAGATTATGTGCATAGAGTTGTTTGTAGTATTCTCTGATGATGGTTTGAATTTCTGTGGAATCTGTGGTGATTTCCCATTATCGTTTTTATTGCATCTATTTGGTTGTTCTCTTTTCTTTTTATCAGTCTGGCTAGTGGTCTGTCTATTCTGTTGATCTTTTTGAAAAACCAGCTCTTGGATTTATTGATTTTTGAAGGTTTTTTCCTGTCTCTATCTCCTTCAGCTCTGCTCTGATCTCAGTTATTTATTGTCTTGGGCTAGGTTTTGAGCTTTTTTGATCTTGCTCCTCTAGCTTTCTCAATTTTGATGATAGGGTGTCAATTTTGGATCTCTCCACTCTTCTCATGTGGGCACTTATTACTATATATTTTTCTCTGCAGACTGCTTTAAATTCTGCAGACAGCTTTAAATGTGTCCCAGAGATTCTGGTACGTTGTTTCTTCCTTCTCGGTGGTTTCGAAGAACTTCTTTATTTCTCCCTTCATGTCATTGTTTATCCAGTCAACATTCAAGAGCTGGTTGTTCAGTTTCCATGAAGCTGTGTGGTTCTGAGTTATTTTCTGAATTCTGAGTTCCAACTTGATTGCACTGTGGTCTGAGAGACTGTCTGTTATGATTTCAGTTGTTTTGCATTTGCTGAGGAGTGCTTTACTTCCAATTATGTGGTCAATTTTGGAGTAGGTGTGATGTGGTGCTGAGAAGAATGTATATTCTGTAGATTTTGGGTGGAGAGTTCTGTAAATGTCTATGAGGTTTGCTTGTTCCAGGTCTGAGTTCAAGTCCTGTATATCCTTGTTAATTTTCTGTCTGGTTGATCTGTCTGATATTGGCAGTGAAGTGTTAAAGGCTCCCACTATTATTGTGTGGGAGTCTAAGTCTCTTTGTATGTCATTAAGAACTTGCCTTGTATATCTGGGTGCTCCTGCATTGGGTCCATATATATTTAGAATCGTTAGCTCTTCTTGTTTTATCGATGCTTTTACCATTATGTAATGACCTTCTTTGTCCCTTTTGATCTTTGTTGCTTTAAAGTCTATTTTATCAGAGATGAGAATTGCAACTCCTGCTTTTTTTCTGCTCTCCATTTGCTTGGTAAATCTTTCTCCATCCCTTTATTTTGAGCCTTTGTGTATCCTTGCGTGTGAGGTGGGTTTTCTGGATACAGCACACCGATGGGTTTTGGTTTTTAATCCAATTTGCCAGTCTGTGTCTTTTGATTGGTGCATTTAGCCCATTTACATTTAGGGTTAATATTGTTATGTGTGAATTTGATACTGCCATTTTGATGCTAGCTGGCTGTTTTGCCCATTGGTTCATGTAGTTTCTTCATTTTGTTGATGCTCTTTAGCATTTGGTATGCTTTTAGGGTGTCTTGTACTGGTTGTTTCTTTCTATGTGTAGTGCCTCTTTCAGGAGCTCTTGTAAAGCAGGCCTAGTGGTGACAAAATCTCTGAGTACTTGCTTGTTCATGAAGGATTTTATTTTTCCTTCACTTATGAAGCTCAGTTTGGCTGGATATGAAATTCTGGGTTGAAAGTTCTTTTCTTTAAGGATGTTGAATATTGGCCCCACTCTCTTCTGGCTTGTAGAGTCTCTGCGAGAGATCTGCTGTGAGTCTGATGGGCTTCCCTTTGTGGGTGACCCGACCTTTCTCTCTGGCTGCCCTTAGTATTTTCTCCTTCATTTCAACCCTGGTGAATCTGACGATTATGTGCCTTGGGGTTGCTCTTCTTGCAGAGTATCTTTGTGGTGTTCTCTGTATTTCCTGGAGTTGAGTATTGACCTGTCTTGCTAGGTTGGGGAAATTTTCCTGGATAATATCCTGAAGAGTGTTTTCCAGCTTGGATTCATTCTTCATCACATTCTGGTACACCTATCAAACGTAGGTTGGGTCTCTTCACATAGTCCCACATTTCTTGGAGATTTTGTTCATTCCTTTTGTGCTTTTTCTTTAATCTTGGTTTCTCATTTTATTTCATTGAGTTGATCTTCAACTTCTGATATTCTTTCTTCTGCTTGGTCAATTCGTCTGTTGAAACTTGTGCATGCTTTGCAAAGTTCTCGTGTTGTGTTTTTCAGCTCCTTCAATTCATTCATATTCCTCTCTAAGTTGTCCATTCTTGTTATCATTTCCTTGAATCTTTTTTCAAATAATTTTTCAATGTTCTTAGTTTCTTTGCACTGATTTAGAACATGTTCTTTTAGCTCACTGAAGTTTCTCATTATCCACTTTCTGAAGTCTGATTCTGTCATTTCGTGACACTCATTCTCCATCCAGCTTTGTTCACTTGGTGAGTTTTGTTTTTTTTTTGTAGGAAATGAGTTGTTTTGGTTTCGGGTGTTTTTCTTCTTTTTGAGCTGGTTTCTTCCCATCTTTTTGAATTTATCCACCTGTCGTCTTAGTAGTTGCTGTTTTTTCAGTTCAGTCTCTGAGTGGACGCCCATGTTGTTGATGATGAAGTATTTCTTTTACTTAGTTTTCCTTCTAATGGTCTAGCCACTCTACTTTATGAGTGCTGAGGTACACTCCAGGCCCTTCTTGTTTGGGGTACACCTGTAGCAGCTGCAGAACAGTAAGGGATGCTATTAGTTTCTTCTTCTGCTATCTTTGTTCCAGAATGATGCCTGCCAAATGTCAGTATGAATAGTCCTTTTTGGGGGTGACTCTTTGGATATACAGGGGTCAGAGAGCTGCTTGAGGAGATGGTCTGTGCTTTATAGGAGCTCCAGTGCTGAGCTGTCAGATCCGTTGTTCATTCAAGGGTGTTTGGAGGATGTGTCTATGTCTGCTGCAACAGAACTCATAAACCTCCCCCTTTTTTCCCCTTAGATGCTCTGTCTCAGGGAGTTGGGGCTTTCTTTATGAGTATATGTTGCACTGTCCTGCCCAGCTAGGAGGCAGTCTATTCACTATTTTCCTGCTGGGACTCCACCCTGCTAACATGGGTCCACCCTGCTGCCACAGGCTTCCTTCTGCTGTGGTGTGCTCTGCTCTCTTGGTGGAGTCTCTCTGTTATGGCAGGTTGCCTCAGCAACGGGAGGCTGCATCAGCCCTGGGCGGTACTTCAGTAGTGGTGGATTGCGTCCATTGTGGCGGACGCCCCTCCCCCACTGGGCTGCACCTTCCTAAATGCCAGCAGCAAAACTGTCAGCCCCGAGCACCTCCAATCATCATCCTGCTTGTCCCCGTGAGGGTGCTACCCACCAAGCCCGATCACCCAGCTCCCTGCCTCAGAGTCCATCCTCTCTCTCTCTCTCTTTCTCTCCACAAGCTGAACGGTTGACTCTCTCACTTGCGCCTCAGTAGCCTGCTGATAGGGCACTGGGATCCATGCGATATCCCATGCTGCTGCCCACTGCACCAGATCCGTTCACATTTCCTAGGAATCTCCTGGTCTGGCTCATTGTCCAAGTCCTGTTCAATCAGATGGACATGCCAATCTGCCCTTCCAAATCTCAGATTGCAGGTTTAACAGGGCACCCAGACCAGTGAGTTTTGTGCCGGGTGCCCCTGAGCTGTGGCGCCAGCCTGGCCCAACCTGGGTTACGTGAGCTGGCTGCACTAGCATCCCGTGTCTCTCCCACACCTGGGACTTTCAAAATTCTGTGGGCAAAAAAGATCTGTTCCGAGAATGCAGCTAAAACTCACCCTCTGAGCCTTCAGTGAGAGCTGCAATCCTGAGTCACCTCTACAACGCCATCTTGCTCAGGAATCAAAACTGCCTTGTCTTTCTTTGCCTGCTTTAGGATTGCCTTGCATTGCCTTGCCTGAAATTTTCTTGCCTAGCATTGTTTTGCCTGGGTTTGCTTTGCTTGCTTTGCCTTGCCTTGCATAAGATTGACTTGCCTTGCCTTACCTTGACTAAGATTGCCTTGCCTTGTTTGGCCTTGACGTGCCTTGCCTTGCATGGTATTGCCTTGCCTAGGATTGCCTTCCTGAAATTTTCTTGCCTTGCCTTTCGTTGCCTTGCCTAGAATTTCCTTTCTTTGTCTTGCTTGCCTTGCCTGAGATTGCCTTGACTTGCCTTGCGTGGGATTGATTTGCCTTGCCTTGCCTTCCCTTGCCTTGCATAAGATTGCCTTGCATATGACTGCCTTATCTTTCCTTTTCTTGCCTGAAATTGCCTTGCTTTGTTTTGCCTTGACTAACGTTGTTTTACCTGAGATTGCCTTGCCTTGCCTTGCCTTGCTTGGAATATCATTGCCTTTGCTGCGATTGCCTTTCCTTGCCTTTCCTGGTATTGTCTGGCCTGGGATTGCCTTGGCTGAAATTGCCTTGTATTGCCTTCTCTCAAATTGCCTTGCCTTGTCTTGCCTGGGATTGCCTTGCCTTGATTTGGCTGGGATAGTGTTGCCTTAAATGGCCTTGCCTTTCAGTCCTTGGGATTGCCTTGTCTCAGATTTTCTTCCCTTGTTTTGCCTGGGATCACCAAGCCTTGGACTGCCTTGCCTTGCCTTGCTTTGCATGGGATTGTCATGCTTTGCCTTCTTTTGCCTTGCCTTGCCTAAAATTGCCTTGCCTTTCCTTGCCTTGCTTGGGATTCCCTTCCCTTGTCTTGGATTGCCTTTTCTTGCCTTGACTAGGATTTTCTTGCTTTGCCTTGCATTTTGTTGCCTGGGATGGCTTTGCCTTGCCTTGCCTTTCCCTACCTTGTATAAGACTGCCTTGCATATGACTGCCTTTTCTTTCCTTTCCTTGCCTGAAATTGCCTTGCTTTGTTTTGCCTTGACTGGCGTTGCCTTAGTGGGGATTGCCTTGCCTTGCCTGGGTTTGCCTTGCCTTGCCTGGGTTTGCCTTGCCTTGCCTGGTTTTGCCTTGCCTTGCTTGGGATTGCCTTGCCTTGCCTGGGATTGCCTTGTCTTGCCTGGGATTTCCATGCCTTGCCTGGGCTTTCCTTGCCTTGCCTGGGATTTCCTTGCATTGCCTGAATTTGCCTTGCTTTCCCTTGCTTTGCCTTGCCTAGAGTTTCCTTGTCTTGCCTTGCCTGAAATTTTCTTACCTTGTCTTGCCTTGTCTTTCCTTGCATGGGATTGCCTTGATTTTCCTGGGATTGCATTGCCTTGCCTTCCCTTGCCTTGCATGGGATTGCCTTGCCTTGCCTGAAATTAACTTGCTTTGCTTTGCCTGGTATTGCCTTGCCTGGAATTGTCTTGACTAAAATTGCCTTGCCTTCCTTGCCTAAGATTGACTTTTCTTGCCTTGCCTGGGATTGCCTTGCCTGGGATTTCTTTGCCTTGCCTTGTCTTCCTGGAATTGCCTTGACTGGAATTGCCTTGCCTTGTCTTGACTGGGTTTGCCTTGCCTTGCCTTGCCTTCCGTTGCCTTGCCTAGGATTTCCTTTCCTTTCCTTTTCTTGCTTTTCCTGAAATTTCCCTGCCTTGGCTTGCGTTGCCTTGCCTTGCCTGGAATTGCCTTGCCTTGCCTTGCCTGGGATCGCCTTACCTGGTATTACCTTGCCTTACCTTGCCTGGAATTCTCTTGCCTGGGATTGCCTTCCCTTGCCTTGCCTTGCCTTTTTTGGGATTGCCTTGCCTTGCCTTGCCTGGGATTGCCTTGCCTTGCCTTGCCTTTATTTATCTTGCCTGGCCTTAAATTGTTTTTCCTTGCCTTGCTTGGGATTTTCTTGAATTGCCTTGCCTTGACTGGGATTGTCTTGCCTTGCCTTGCCTGGTATAGCCTTTTCTGGAATTGTTTTGTCTTATCTAGCCTGGCATTGTCTTGCCTGGAATTGCCTTGCCTTGCATTGCCTTGCCTGGAATTGCCTTGCCTGGTATAGCCTTTTCTGGAATTGCCTTACCTTGCCTTGCCTTGCCTTGCCTGAGATTGCCTTGCCTTGCCTTGCCTTGCCTTGCCTGGAATTGCCTTGCCTTACCTTGCCTGGGATTGCCTTACCTAAGATTGCCTTTCCATCCTTACCTGGGATTGACTTTCCTGGGATGGCTTTTCTTGAATTTTCTGAAATTGCCTTGCCTGGGATTGCCTAGCCTTGCCTTGCCTTGCCTGGGATTTCCTGGCTTTAAATGACTTTGCCTGGGATTGCTTGCCTTGCCTTACCTTGCCTGGGATTGCCTTGTCTTATCTTGCCTAAATTGCCTTACCTTACCTTGCCCTGGATCGCTTTGCCTTGCCTTACCTTGCCTGGGATTTTCTTGCCTGGAATTGTTTTGCCTTGCCATGCCTATAAATGTCATGCATGGGATTGCCTTGTCTTCCCTTGCCTGGTATTGCATTGCCTGGGATTGCCTTGCCTTCCCTTGCCTGGGATTTTCTTGCCTGTAATTGCCTTGCCTTGCCTGAGATTGCATTTCCTTGCCTTGCCTGAGATTGCTTTGACTTGGATTGCCTTGACTTGCCTTCCTTTGCCTGGGATTGCCTTCTCTGCTATTGACCTGTCCTGCCTAGCCTTTCCTTGCCTTGCCTTGCCTGTGATTGCCTTGCCTGGTATTTTTTTGTCTTGCCTTTTCTGAGATTTCTTGCCTGGGATTGCCTTCCCTTGCCTTGCCTGGGACTGCCTAGCATGAAATTGCGTTGCTTTGCATTGCCATGCCTGGAATTGCCTTGCCGTGTCTTTCCTTGCCTGCCCTAAAATTTTCTTGCCTTGCCTTGCATTGCCTTGCCTGGAATTACCTTGTCTTGCCTTGTTTTGTCTGGGTTTGCTTTGCTTGTCTTGCTTTGCCTTGCCTAAGATTGACTTGCCTTGCCTTACCTTGACTGGGATTGCCTTGCCTTGCTTGGCCTTGACATGCCTTGCCTTACATGGGATTGCCTTGCCTAGAATTGCCTTGCCTGTCCTTGACTTGCCTAGGATTTCTTTGCTTTGCTTTGCCTTGCCTTGCCTGAGATTGCCTTGCCTTGCCTTGCCTTGCTTTATCTTGGATTGCTTTACCCTGCCTTGCCTTCTCTTGCCTTGCATATGACTGCCTTGCTTTTCCTTTCCTTGCCTGAAATTGCCTTGCCTTGTTTTGCCTTGACGTTCATTGCCTTACTGGGGATTTCCTTGCCTTGCCTTGCCTTGCCTGGGATTGCCTTGACTAGAATTGCCTTGCCTTTACTGTCTTGCCTTGCCTGAAATTGCCTTGTGTTGCCTGGAATTGTCTTGCCTGGAATTGCCTTGCCTTGCCTTGCTTGGAATTTTCTTGCCTATAATTGCCTTGTCTTCCTTGACTTGCCTTGCCTGAAATTGCCTTGCCTGGAGTTAACTTTTCTAGCCTTGCTTAAAATTGAATTGTCTGGAATTGCCTTGCTTTGCCTTGTCTTGCCTTGAATTGCCTTGCCTTGCGTTGCCTTGCCTTACTGTACCTTGCCTTGCCATGCCTTTCCTTGCCTTGCCTTGCATTGCCTTGCCTTGCTTGCCTTGCCTTGCTTTACCTTCCCTAGAATTGCATTTCCTTGACTTGCCTTGCATTACCTTGCCTGGAATTGCCTTTCCCTGTCTTGTCTTGCCTGGAATTGCCTTTCCCTGTCTTGTCTTGCCTAAAATTGCCTTTTCTGGAATTGCCTTGACAAGAATGGCCTTGCCTTGAATTTCGTCCTATTCCCCTGCTGTGCCTTTGCTCGCCTTGCCTGGAATTGCCTTGCACTTCATTACCTTGCCTTGTCAAAAATTGCCTTGACTAAAATTGCCTTGTTTTGCCTTGCCTGAAATTGCCTTTACTGAAATTGCCTTGTCTTTTCTGTCTTACCTTACCTGGAATTGCCTTGCCTTGCCTTGCCTTCCCTGGAATTGCATTTCTTTGCCTTGCCTTGTGTTACCTGGAATTGCCTTTCCCTTTCTTGTCTTGCCTTGCCTTGCCTGGAATTGCCTTTTCTGGATTTGCCTTGAAAACAATGGCCTTGCCTTGCATTGCCTCTTCTTCTTTTGCCTTGCCTTGCCTTGCCTTGCCTTGCTTTCCCTCGCCTTGGCTGAAATTGCCTTGCCTTTTATTGCCTTGCCCTGTCAAAAATTGCCTTGCCTGAAATATTCTTGCCTTTCCTTGCCTGGTATTGCATAGCCTGGGATTGCCTTTTCTTGCCATGCCTTGACTTGCTTGGGATTGCCTTGCCTTGCCTTGCCTGAGATTGCATTGCCTTGCCTGAAATTACCTTGCCTTTTCTTGCCTGAGATCACGTTGCCTGGGATTACCTTACCTTGCCTTGCCTTGCCTGGGATTGCCTTGTCTGGCATTGCCCTGCCTAGCCCTGCCTTGCCTTGCCTGTAATTGCCTTGCCATGCCTGTAATTTCCTTGCCTGGGATTATCTTGCCTTGCCTTTTGCATTCTGTGCCTGCTGCCTTGCCTTGCCTTCCTGGGATTGCCTGAAATTGCTTGCCTTGCCTTGCCTGAGATTGCCTTGCCTGGGATTATCTTGCCTTGCCTTTTCTGACATTGCCTTACCTGGGATTGCCTTGCCTTGCCTTTCTTTGCCTGCTTTAGGATTGCCTTGCCTTGCCTTGTCTTGCCTTTCTTAGAATTTTCTTGCCTTGCCTCGTTTTGCCTGTTTTGTTTGTTTTGCTGCCTTGCCTTGCACGTTGACTTGACCAGGCTCCTTACCTTGACCTGATTTCTGCCTCCCTGCCTTGTTTGGCCTTGACGTGCCTTGCCTTGCATGGGATTGCCTTGCCTAGGATTGGCTCGCCTGAAATTTTCTTGCCTTGCCTTTCCTTGCCTTGCCTAGAATTTTCTTGCTTTGTCTTGCCTTGCCTTGTCTTGCCTGAGATTGCCTTGCCTTGCCTTGCCTTGCTTTGCATGGGATTGCTTTGCCTTGCCTTGACTAATATTGCCTTGCGTATGATTGCCTTGTCTTTCATTTTCTTGCCTGAAATTGCCTTGCCTTGTTTTGCCTTGACTTGCGTTGCCTCACTGGGGATTGCCTTGCCTTGCATGGGATTGCTATGCTTTCCCTTTCCTTGCCTGAAATTGCCTTGTCTTTCCTTGCCTTGCATGGGATTGCCTTTCCTTGCCTTTCCTAGAATTTTCCTGCTTTGACTTGCCTTTCCTGTTCTTTGATTTGCCTGGGATGGCTTTGACTTGCCTTGACTTCCCCTGTCTTGCATAAGATTGCTTTGCATATGACTGCCTTGCCTTTCCTTTTTTTTGCCTAAAATTGCCTTGCCTTGTTTTGCCCTGATTTGTGTTGCCTTACCAGGAATTGCTTTGCCTTGCCTGGGTTTGCCTTGCCTTGCCTGTGATTGCCTTGCCTTGCCTTGCCTTTAATTGCCATGCATTGCTTTGCCTTAGATTACCATGCCTTGCCTTTGTTGCCTGGAATTGCTTTGCCTTGTTCTGCCTTGACTTGCCTTTCCTTTAATTGCCTTGCCTTGCCTTGCCTGTGATAGCCTTCCTTGCCTTGGCTAGGATTGCCTAGGCTGAGATTGCCTTGCCTGGGATTGCCTTGCCTTGCCTTGCAAGGTATTGCCTTGGCTTTTTCTGCCTTGACTTGCCTTCCTTTGCCTGGAGTTGACTTGCCTTGCCTTGCCCTTCCTTCCCTGAGATTGCCTCCCCTTGGCTTGCCTGGGATTGCCACGCCTGGGATTGTCATGCCTGGAATTGCCTTGCTTTGCCTTGCCTAAATGTATCTTGCCATGCCTTTCCTTGCCTTTCCTGGGATTTCCTTGCTTTGTCTTTCCTAAGATTGCCTTGTCTTGCCTTGCCTTGCCTGAAATTGCCTTGCCTTGTTCTGCCTTGACTTGATTTGCCTTACCTGTGATGGCCTAGCCTTGCCTTGCCTTGCCTGGGACTGCCTTCCCTTGTCTAGGCTGGGATTGCCTAGACTGGGATTGCCTGGCCTTGCCTGAATTTCCTTGCCATGCCTTGCCTTGCCTTGCCTTGTCTAGCCTAAAATATTTTTGCCTGGAATTGCCATGCCTTGCCTTGCCTTGCCTTGCCTGTGTTGCCTTGCCTTGCCTTTCTTTCCCTGGGATTGCCTTCCCTTCCCTTGCCTTGCCTTGCCTGTTATTGTCTAGCCTGGGATTGACTTGTCTTTCCTTGCCTAAATTTTTCTTGCCATGCCTTGCCTTGCCTGGGATTGCCTTGCCTTGCCTTACATTGCTGGAATGAACTTGCCTTGCCTTGCCTCATATGAGATTACGTTGCCTTGCCTTACCTGGTATTACCTTGCCTGGAATTCTGTTGCCTTATTTTGCCTGAGTTTGTGTTGCATTGAATTACCATGTGCAGACGAGAAACTGGACCTTCCTGACACCTTACAGCTCAAAATTAACTCCAGATGGATTAAAGAACTTAAATGTAAGACCTGACACCATAAAAACCCTAGAATGCAAAATCACAGGCAAAACCATTACACCACATAGACTTAAAGAGAACTTCATGAACAAAACACCAACTGCCATTGGCAACAAAAGCCAAAATAGACAAATGGGACAATCAAACTCCACAGCTCTGCACAGCAAAACCACTGCTCACTGAAATGAATCGGCAACCATCAGAATGGAAAAAATCTTGCAGTTTACCATCTGACAAAGGGTTGATATCCCTAATTTAAGAACTCAAACAGATTTACAGGAAAAAAACAAACAAGCCAATTCACAGAATGAAAATAACATTGGCTTATTTCAAAAAAAGAGCATAGTCAAGTCAGACCAACAAACATATGAAAAGGCATCACATCGTCATTGGTCAAACTATAGAGATGCAGTAATCAAAACCACATTGAATGGGTACCATCTCCGCCAGTTAGAATGGCGATCCATATCTAAAAATCTGGAGACAGCAGATGCTGGAGAGGATAATGTGGAGAAATAGGAACTTTACACTGTTGGTGGGAGTGTAAATTAGTTCAACCATTGTGGAAGACAGTGTCTGCATTCCTTATGACCTGAAACAGAAATTCCATTTGACCCAGCAATCTCATTACTGGTATCTATCCAAAGGACTATAAATCGTTTCTAGATGAATATAGGACACATGCACACATAGTTGCAGCACTGTTTACA
>CM038395.1:170457889-170515289 GCA_021498475.1 Saguinus midas
ACTTCAGTGGGGGGATTGTGTCAGCCGTGGTGAACACCCTCCTGCACCGGGCTGCCTCGTCCTAGATTCCGGCAGCAAAGCTCTCAGCCCTGAGCACCTCCAATCGCCGCCCTGCTTGTCCCCATGAGGTTGGGACCCACTGAATCCAATCACCCAGCTCCCTGCTTCAGAGTCCGTCCTCTCTCTCTCTCTCTCTCTCTCTCTCTCTTCCTCTCCCCAAGCTGAAAGGTCAACTCTCTCACTGGTGCCCCAGTAGCCTGCTGATAGGGCACTGGGATTTGTGCGATCTCCCGTGCCGCTGCCCACTGTACCGGCTCAGATCACGATTCCCAGGAATCTCCTGGTCTGGCTCATTGTCCAAGTCCCATTCAATCAGATGGACATGCCAATCTGCCCTCAGATTGCCATGTTTAACAGGGCACCCGGACCAGTGAGTTTTTGTGCCCGGTGCCACTGCACTGCGGAACCAGCCAAAGCAGCCGCGCGAGCCGGCTGTGCTAGCATCCCGTGTCTCTCTTACACCTGGGACTTTCAACATTCTGTGGGCAAAAATCTGTCCGAGAATGCGGCTAAGACTCACCCTCTGCACTCTCACTGAGAGCTGCAATCTGGAGTCGCCTCTATGACGCCATCTTGCGTGATTTCCCCCTAAATCTATCTTTAGATTCAGGAGTTAGAAACCCGTTACTGGTAAAAGCTGCGTTTAGATATTCCATAGTGAATGAGAGTATATGCTGTAATGAGAAATACCTGGTTCTAAAACCGAAACGGAGCTATTTAAGTGAATGCTGTTCAATATGTGCATTCAATTTACATAGTTAAACTCATGTGTTTATGCAGCAGTTTAGAAATGCTTTCTGTGGAGAATCTCAAAACCGGCATTTCGAGCAGAATACCATCATATAACAAAATAGCAGTAAAACTGCCTCCAAGAAACAGAAGAAACATATCCTTCAATCTGGTCTGCTGCGCTTTTCTTGAACTAAGTGCGGTAAATCTTTTTTTTAATTTTTAAATTTTTTTCTGCATTATAGGTTTTGGGGTACGTGTTCAGAACGTGCGAGATAGTTGCAGAGGTACACACATGGCAGTGTGTTTTACTGCCTTCCTCCCTTTCACCCACACTTGGCATTTATATCCAGGCTATCCCTCCCCAGGCCCCCCCCGCTGTCCCTCTTCCATTCGCCCCAATAGACACCAATGTGTAGTAGACCCCCTCTCTGTGTCCATGTGTTCTCAATTTTCTCACCCGCATATGAGTGAGAATATACGGTATTGCTTTATCTTTTCTTGTGTCAGTTTGCTGATAATAATGTTCTCCAGATTCATCCATGTCCTTACAAAGGATAAAAACTCATCATTTTGGATTGCTGCATAATATTCCATGGTGTATATGTGCCACATTTTCCCAGTCCAGTCTATTATTGATGGGCATTTGGGTTGGTTCCAGGTCTTTGTTATTGTAAACAGTGCTGCAATGAACATTCGTGTGCATGTTCCCTTATGGTAGAACGATTTATAGTTTTTTGGATATATACCCAGTAAAGGGATTGCTCGGTCAAATGGAATTTCTATTTCTAGGTCCTTGAGAAATCACCACACTGTCTTCCACAATGATTGAACTAATTTACACTCCCACCTACAGTGTAAGAGTGTTCCTCTTTCTCCACATCCTCTCCAGCATCTGCTGTCTCCAGATTTTTTAATGATCGCCATTCTAACAGATGTGAGATCGTATCTCAATGTGGTTTTGATATGCATCTCTCTAATGACCAGTGATGATGAGCATTTTTTCATATGTTTGTTGGCCTCATGTATGTCTTCTTTTGTAAAGTTGTCTGTTCATATCCTTTGCCCATTTTGAATGGGCTTGTTATTTTTCCTGTAAATCTGTTTGAGTTCTTTGTAAATTCTGGATATCAGCCCCTTGTCAGATGCATAAACTGCAAAGATTTTTTCCCATTCTGATGGTTGCCGATTCACTCTAGTGACTGTTTCTTTTGCCGTGCAGAAGCTGTGGAGTTTGATTAGGTCCCATTTGTCTATTTTGGCTTTTGTTGCCAATGCTTTTGGTGTTTTGGTCATGATGTCCTTGCCTACTCCTATGTCCTGAATGGTTTTGCCTAGATTTTCTTCTAGGGTTTTTATGGTGTCAGGTTTTATGTTTAAGTCTTTAATCCATCTGCAGTTAATTTTTGTGTAAGGTGTCAGGAAGGGGTTCAGTTTCTGCTTTCTGCACATGGCTAGCCAGTTTTCTCAACACCATTTATTAAACAGGAATCCTTTCCCCATTGCTTATTTTGTCTGGTTTATGAAAAATAATATGGTTGTAGATATGTCGTGTTGCCTCCCAAGCTTCTGTTCTGTTCCATTGGTCTATATCTCTGTTTTGGTACCAGTACCATGCTGTTTTGATTGCTGTACCCTTGTAGTATAGTTTGAAGTCTGGTGTGATGCCTCCGCTGTGTTCTTTTTGCTTAGAATTGACTTGGCTATGCGGGCTCTCTTTTGGTTCCATATGAATTCATGGTGGTTTTTCCAGTTCTGTGAAGAAATTCAATGGTAGTTTGATGGGGATAGAATTGATTGTGTAAATTACTTTGGGCAGTATAGCCATTTTCACGATATTGATTCTTCCTAACCACGAACATGGAATGTTTCTCCATCTGTTTGTGTCCTCTCTTATTTCGTTGAGCAGTGGTTTGTAGTTTTTCCTTAAAGAGGTCCCTTACATTCCTTGTGAGTTGTATTCCTAGGTATTTTATTTTCTTTGTAGCAATTGTGAATGGCAGTTCGTTCTTGATTTGGTTCTCTTTAAGTCTGTTATTGGTGTATAGGAATGCTTGTGATTTTTGAACATTGATTTTATATCCTGAGACTTTGGTGAAGTTGCTTATCAGTTTCAGGAGTTTTTGGGCTGAGGTGATGGGGTCTTCTAGGTGTACTATCATGTCGTCTGCAAATAGAGACAATTTGGCTTCCACCTTTCCTATTTGAATACCCTTTATTTCTTTTCTTGCCTGATTGCTCTGGCTAGAACTTCCAGTACTATGTTGAATAGGAGTGGTGAGAGGGCATCCTTGTCTAGTGCCAGATTTCAAAGGGAATGCTTCCAGTTTTGCCCATTAAGTATGATATTGGCTGTTGGTTTGTCATAAATAGCTTTTATTACTTTGAGATATGTTCCATCAATACCAAGTTTATTGAGGTTTTTAGCATAAAGGGCTGTTGAATTTTGTCAAATGCCTTCTCTGCATCAATTGAGATAATCATGTGGTTTTGTTTTGCTTCTGTTTATGTGGTGAATTACATTTATAGACTTGCGTATGTTGAACCAGCCTTGCATCCCAGGATGAATCCTACTTGATCATGATGGATAAGTTTTTAATGTGCTGTTGCAATCGGTTTGCCAGTATTTTATTGAAGATTTTTGCATCTATGTTCATCATGGATATTGGCCTGAAGTTTTCTTTTCTTGTTGAGTCTCTGCCAGGTTTTGGTATCAGGATGATGTTGGTCTCATAAAATGATTTGGGAAGGGTTCCCTCTTTTGAATTATTTGGAATAGTTTCAGAAGGAATGGTACCAGATCCTCTTTGTGTGTCTGGTAGAATTCAGCTGTGAACCCATCTGGACCTGGGCTTTTTGTGTGGTAGGCTCTTAATTGCTGCCTCAACTTCAGACCTTGTTATTGGTCTATTCATAGTTTTAGGCTTGGGAGGACACAGGCGTCCAGGAATTTATCCATTTCTTCCTGGTTTACTAGTTTATGTGCATAGAGTTGTTTGTAGTATTCTCTGATGATGGTTTGAATTTCTGTGGAATCTGTGGTGATTTCCCTTTATCGTTTTTTATTGCATCTATTTGGTTGTTCTCTCTTTCTTTTTTTATCAGTCTGGCTAGTGGTCTGTCTATTTTGTTGATCTTTTCAAAACCAGCTCTTGGATTTATTGATTTTTGAAGGGTTTTCTTGTCTCTATCTCCTTCAGTTCTGCTCTGATCTTAGTTATTTCTTGTCTTCTAGGTTTTGAGCTTTTTGATCTTGCTCCTCTAGCTCTTTCAATTTTGATGATAGGGTGTCAATTTTGGATCTCCACTCTTCTCATGTGGGCACTTATTGCTATATATTTTCCTCTACAGACTGCTTTAAATGTGTCCCAGAGATTCTGGTACGTTGTGTCTTCATTCTCGTTGGTTTCAAAGAACTTCTTTATTTCTGCCTTCATTTCATTGTTTATCCAATCAACATTCAAAGCCAGTTGTTCAGTTTCCATGAAGCTGTGCGGTTCTGAGTTATTTTCTGAATTCTGAGTTCCAACTTGATTGCACTATGGTCTGAGAGACTGTTTGTTATGATTTCAGTTGTTTTGCATTTGCTGAGGTGCTTTACTTCCAATTATGTGGTCAATTTTGGAGTAGGTGTGATGTGGTGCTGAGAAGAATGTATATTCTGTGGATTTGGGGTGGAGAGTTCTGTAAATGTCTATCAGGTTTGCTTGTTCCAGGTCTGAGTTCAAGTCCTGGATATCCTTGTTAATTTTCTGTCTGGTTGATCTGTCTGCTATTGACAGTGGAGTGTTAAAGTCTCCCACTATTGTGTGGGAGTCTAAGTCTCTTTGTAAGTCATTAAGAACTTGCCTTATATATCTGGGTGCTCCTGCATTGGGTCCATATATATTTAGAATCGTTAGCTCTTCTTGTTGTATCGATCCTTTTACCATTATGTAATGACCTTCTTTGTCCTTTTGATCTTTGTTGCTTTAAAGTCTATTTTATCAGAGATGAGAATTGCAACTCCTGCTTTTTTGCTCTCCATTTGCTTGGTAAATCTTCCTCCATCCTTTATTTTGAGCCTTTGTGTATCTTGCATGTGAGGTGGGTTTCCTGGATACAGCACACACGATGGGTTTTGGTTTTTATCCAATTTGCCAGTCTGTGTCTTTTGATTGGTGCATTTAGCCCATTTACATTTAGGGTTAATATTGTTATGTGTGAATTTGATACTGCCATTTTGATGCTAGCTGGCTGTTTTGCCCATTGGTTCATGTACATTCTTCATTTTGTTGATGGTCTTTAGCATTTGGTATGCTTTTAGGATGGCTGGTACTGGTTGTTTCTTTCTATGTGTAGTGCCTCTTTCAGGAGCTCTTGTAAAGCAGGCCTAGTGGTGACAAAATCTCTGAGTACTTGCTTGTTCATGAAGGATTTTATTTTCCTTCACTTATGAAGCTCAGTTTGGCTGGATATGAAATTCTGGGTTGAAAGTCTTTTCTTTAAGGATGTTGAATATTGGCCCCACTCTCTTCTGGCTTGTAGAGTCTCTGCCGAGAGATCTGCTGTGAGTCTGATGGGCTTCCTTTGTGGGTGACCCGACCTTTCTCTCTGGCTGCCCTTAGTATTTTCATTTTAACCCTATGAATCTGATCTGTGATTATGTGCCTTGGGGTTGCTCTTCTTGCAGAATCTTTGTGGTGTTCTCTGTATTTCCTGGAGTTGAGTATTGACCTGTCTTGCTAGGTTGGGAAATTTTCCTGGATAATATCCTGAAGAGTGTTTTCCAGCTTGGATTCATTCTCTTCATCACATTCTGGTACACCTATCGTAGGTTGGGTCTCTTCACATAGTCCCACATTTCTTGGAGATTTTGTTCATTCCTTTTGTGCTTTTTCTTTAATCTTGGTTTCGTTTTATTTCATTGAGTTGATCTTCAACTTCTGATATTCTTTCTTCTGCTTGGTCAATTCGCTGTTGAAACTTGTGCATGCTTCATGAAGTTCTCGTGTTGTGTTTTCAGCTCCTTCAATTCATTCATATTCCTCTCTAAGTTGTCCATTCTTGTTATCAATTCCTCGAATCTTTTTTCAAATCTTTTTCAAGGTTCTTAGTTTCTTTGCACTGGATTTAGAACATGTTCTTTTAGCTCACTGAAGTTTCTCATTATCCACTTTCTGAAGTCTGATTCCTTCATTTATCACATTCATTCTCCAGCTTTGTTCCTTGCTGGTGAGGAGTTTTGGTCCTTTTGAGGTGAGGTGTTTTGGTTTCATGTGTTTTCTCCTTTTTGCGCTGGTTTCTTCCCATCTTTATGGATTTATCCACCTGTCGTCTTAGTAGTTGCTGATTTTTCAATTGGGTCTCTGTGTGGACAGATTGTTGATGATGAAGTATTTTGTTACTTAGTTTTCCTTCTAATGGTCTAGCCCCTGCTGTATGTGAGTGCTGAGGTCCTCCAGGCCCTGCTTGTCTGGGGTACACCTGTAGCAGCTGCAGAACAGTGAGGATGCTACCAGTTTCTTCTTCTTATTTTTGTTCCAGAATGATGCCAGCCAAATGTCAGTCTGATTAGTCCTTTTTGGGGTGACTCTTTGGATATACAGGGGTCAGGGAGCTGCTTGAGGAGACAGTCTGTGCTTTATAGGAGCTCCAGTGCTGAGCTGTGAGCTCCATTCAGTGTTGTTGGGATGTGTTTATGTCTGCTGCAATAGAACTCATAAAACACCACTCCTTTTTTTCCCTTAGATGCTCTGTCTCAGGGTTGGGGCTTTCTTTATGAGTATCTGTTGCACTGTCCTGCCCACTAGGCAGTCTATTCACTATTTGCCTGCCGGGCTCTGCCCTGCTAGCAGGTCACCTGCTGCTGGGCTCTGTTCTGCTGTGGTGCTCCGCCCACTGGTGAGTCTCTCTGTTATGGCAGGTTGCCTCGGCAATGGGCTGCTCAGCCTGGGCAGTACTTCAGTGGGGGTGCATCCGGTGGCAGACGCCCTCCTCTGTCCACACCGCTGCACAAATCAGCCAGCCAAACTCCCTGCGCCTCATCGCCACCTGTCCCGTAGCGTGGGACCCCGAGCCTGATCCAGCTCCCTGCCTCAGAGTCCGTCCTCTCTCTCTTCCTCTCCCCAAGCTGAAGGTCTTGGCTCTCCCAGTAGCCTGATAGGGCACTGGGATCCATGCAATCTCCGTGCTGCCCACTGCAATGCTCAGATCGCTTCCCAGGAACTCCTGGTCTGGCTCATTGTCCAAGTCCCGTTCAATCAGATGGACATGCCAATCTGCCCTTCAAATCTCAGATTGCCTGTTTAACAGGGCACCCAGACCAGTGAGTTTTGTGCTGAGGGCCACTGCACTGCAACACTGGCCTGGCCGCATCAGCCAGCCGTGCTGGCATCCCATGTCTCTCCCACACCTGGGACTTTCAACGCTCTGTGGGCAAAAAGTCCATCGAATGCAGCTAGGACTCACCCATTGCACCTTCACTGAGAGCTGCAATCCTGAGTTGCCTCTACGATGCCATCTTGGAAGATCAGGAAACAATTTTATATGGCCAATGTTTCAGAGTCTCAGTGAGTAACACATGTGAATACTCAGGAGTACATTGTGGCATCAATTTCAAATAATGATACAAAACACCTGTATTTTATTCAGAATTCTATTTTGTATAGCCACATATTCAGATCCGATCTGAATTGCATTCACTTGAGGAAATTCAGGATTCTATTTCGTATAGCCACTCAACTACTCAGTAAAAATATCCTCAGTAGAATTCAGGAGTCTCTATTTTATGGCCACTCATTCAGAGCTCAGAATAATACTGACCTATGGAAAAGTCAGGAGTGTATTCACATGGCCACTATTCAGAACCTCAAGAATCATATATCTGGAAAATACTATCTATTATATAGCACTTATTAGAGACTCACTGAATAATGCACACCTGGAGAATAGTCTGGAGACTATTTGATATGACCATTCACCCAGTGAATCAGTGGAAAATGCATATGAAATAGTCAAAATCATAGTCAGAGTCTATTTTATGTGGTCACTCAGAAACCCTGAAGAATATACACCTTGGGAATAGTCAGAGTCCAGGTCATATGGCCACTCAATCAGCATTACAGTATAATGCAATGGGCAATAGTAAAAGTCTATTTCATATGGCCTCATTAAGGTTTCATTAACAGCTGTAGAGTCGTGATTTTATTGAAGGTCACAAATTAAGCAGCTCCGTGAATAATACACACATGTGTGATAGTCAGTATTTGATATGGACACTCATGGAACCTCTTGAATACTGCACATGTGGAGAATAATCACTAGTCTATTTCATATGGTGATTCATTTGAGTCAAAAATAACACACACCTGTGAAGTAAAATGGGTCTATTTCAAGGCCACTCTTTCAGTGTTTCAGTAAATAACATATCTGATAAGTCAGGTTTCTTTCACATGGCCACTGTTCAGGGCCTCTGTGAAAAATACTCCTCAGAAATAGTCAAGGTCTACTTCAAATGGCTACATTCAGAGACTCTGTAATGCACACCTGGAAATACAAGACTCTTTTTATGCCCATAGTCAGAGTCCCATTCATTAATACACACCTGAGAAAGAGTTAAGTGTCATGTAATCACTCATTTATAGCCTCAGTGAATAATGCACACCAGGGTAATAGTCGAGCATTTTTTTTTTTTGTTATATTTTACATGAAGAACTCAAGATAGTTCATATACACACATGGCATTCTCTGTTTTTCAACATTGGTATTCATAGGTCATAGAGTATTGAAGTCAGTGTATATAGCCCTCTCTGTGTCATGTGTTCATTTTCTCACACCTATGGTGAGTAACAGGTGCTTTTTCTGTTCTTGTGTCATTTCTGAGAATGGTGTTCTCAGATTCATCCATGTCTACAAAGGACACAAACTCATCATTTTGATTGCTGCATAATATTCCATGGTGTATATGTGCACATTTTGAGTATCATGAGGGCATTTATTGGTTCAGGTCCTTGCTTGTAAACAGTGCTGCAATGAATATTCGTGTGCATGTGTCCTTATAGTAGAACGATTTATAGTCTTTGGATAATACCCAGTAACATTGCTGGGTCAAATGGAATTTCTATTTCTAGGTCCCTGAGGATGCCACACAGTCTTCACAATGGTTGAACTACACTCCCACCAACAGTGTGGTGTTCCTATTTCTCCACATCCTCTCCAGCATCTGCTGTCTCAGATAATGATCGCCATTCTAACTGGTGTGATGGTATCTCAATGTGGTTTTGATTTGCTCTCTAATAATGATGATGAGCACTTTTCATATGTTTGTTGGCCTCATGTATGTCTTCTTTTGTAAGTTTCTGTTCATATCCTTGTGAATGGGCTTGTTTTTTTCTGTAAATCTGTTTGAGTTCTTTTGTAAATTCTGGATATCAGCCTTTGTCAGATGTAAAGCAAAGATTTTTCATTCTGATGGTTGATTCACTCTGTGACTGTCTCTTTTGCCGTGCAGAAGCTGTGGGTTGGTCCCATTTGTCTATTTTATGTTGCCAATGCTTTTGGTGTTTTGGTCATGAAGTCCTTGCCTACTCATGTCCTGAATGGTTTGCCAGATTTTCTTCTAGGGTTTTTATGGTGTCAGGTCTTATGTAAGTCTTTAATCCATCTGGAGTTAATTTTAGTGTAAGGTGTCAGGAAGGGGTCCAGTTTCTGCTTTCTGCACATGGCTAGCCAATTTCCCAACACCATTTATTAAATAGAATCCTTTCATTGCCTGTTTTTGTCTGGTTTATCAAAGATAATATGGTTGTAGAAATGTTGTGTTGCCTCATGCTTCTGTTCTGTTCCATTGGTCTATCTCTGTTTTGGTACCAGTACCATGCTGTTTTGATTACTGTAGCCTTGTAGTATAGTTTGAAGTCTGGCGTGATGCCTCCCGCTGTGTTCTTTTGTAGTGACTTGGCTGCGGGCTCTTTTTGGTTCCATATGAAATTCATGGTGGTTTTTGTTCTGAAGAAATTCAATGGTAGTTTGATGGGATAGCATTGATGTGTAAATTACTTTGGGCAGTAAAGCCATTTCATATTGATTCTTCTAACCACGAAAATGGAATTTCTCCATCTGTTTGTGTCCTCTCTTATTTCGTTGAGCAGTTGTTTGTAGTTTTCCTTAAGGTCCTTACATTCCTAGTGAGTTGTATTCCTAGGTTTTATTTTCTTTGTAATTGTGAATGGCAGTTCGTTCTTGATTTGGTTCTCTTTAAGTCTGTTATTGGTGTATAGGAATGCTTGTGATTTTGAACATTGATTTTATATCCTGAGACTTTGCTGAAGTTGCTTATCAGTTTCAGGAGCTTTTGGGCTGAGGTGATGGGGTCTTCTAGGTATACTATCATATCTGCAAATAGAGACAATTTGGCTTCACCTTTCCTATTTGAATACCTTTATTTCTTTTCAGCCTGGCTGGCTAGAACTTCCAGTACTATGTTGAATAGAAGTGGTGAGAGGGCATCCTTGTCTAGTGCCAGTTCAAAGGAATGCTTCCAGTTTTTGCCCATTCAGTATATTGGCTGTTGGTTTGTCATAAATAGCTTTTATTACTTTGAGATATGTTCCATCAATACCAAGTTTATTGAGGGTTTTTAGCATAAAGGGCTGTTGAATTTTGTCAAATGCCTTCTCTGTCAATTGAGATAATCATGTGGTTTTTGTTTTGCTTCTGTTTGTGGTGAATTACATTTATAGACTTGCGTATTGAACCAGCCCATCCCAGGATGAATCCTACTTGATCATGATGGATAAGTTTTTAATGTGCTGTTGCAATCAGTTTGCCAGTATTTTATTGAAGATTTTTGCATCTATGTTCATCATGGATATTGGCCTGAAGTTTTCTTTTCTTGTTGAGTCTCTGCCAGGTTTTGGTATCAGGATGATGTTGGTCTCATAAAATGATTTGGGAAGGTTCTCTTTTTGGATTATTTGGAATAGTTTCAGAAGGAATGGTACCAGATCCTCTTTGTGTGTCTGGTAGAATTCAGCTGTGAACCCATCTGGACCTGGGCTTTTTTTGTGGTAGGCTCTTAATTGCTGCCTCAACTGACCTTGTTATTGGTCTATTCATAGTTTCACTTCCTCCTGGTTTAGGCTTAGGACACAGGCATCCAATTTATCCATTTCTTCCTGATTTACTAGTTTATGTGCATAGAGTTGTTGTAGTATTCTCTGATGATGGTTTGAATTTCTGTGGAATCTGTGGTGATTTCCCTTTATTTTTTTGTTGCATCTATTTGGTTCTCTCTCTTTTTTTTATCAGTCTGGCTAGTGGTCTGTCTATTTTGTTGATCTTTTCAAAAACCAGCTCTTAGTGATTTTTGAAGGTTTTCTTGTCTCTATCTCCTTCAGTTCTGCTCTGATCTTAATTTCTTGTCTTGGCTAGGTTTTGAGCTTTTTTGATCTTGCTCTAGCTCTTTCAATTTTGATGATAGGGTGTCAATTTGGATCTCTCACTCTTCTCATGTGGCACTTATTGCTGTATATTTTCCTCTACAGACTGCTTTAAATGTCCCAGAGATTCTGGTACGTTGTGTCTTCATTCTCGTTGGTTTCAAAGAACTTCTTTATTTCTTTCATTTCATTGTTTATCAATCAACATTCAGAGCCAGTTGTTCAGTTTCCATGAAGCTGTGCGGTTCTGAGTCTATTCTGAGTTCCAACATTGCACTATGGTCTGAGAGACTGTTTGTTATGATTTCAGTTGTTTTGCATTTGCTGAGGTGCTTTACTTCATTATGGTCAATTTTGGAGTATGTGATGTGGTGCTGAGAAGAATGTATATTCTGTGGATTTGGGGTGGAGAGTTCTGTAAATGTCTATCAGGTTTGCTTGTTCCAGGTCTGAGTTCAAGTCCTGGATATCCTTGTTAATTTTCTGTCTGGTTGATCTGTCTGCTATTGACAGTGGAGTGAAGTCTCACTATTATTGTGTGAGTCTAAGTCTCTTTAAGTCATTAAGAACTTGCCTTATATATCTGGGTGCTCTACATTGGGTCCATATATATTTAGAATCGTTATCTCTTCTTGTTGTGATCCTTTTACCATGTAATGACCTTCTTTGTCCTTTTGATCTTTGTTGCTTTAAAGTCTATTTTATCAGAGATGAATTCTCCTGCTTTTTTTGCTCTCCATTTGCTTGTAAATCTTCCTCCATCCTTTATTTTGAGCCTTTGTGTATCTTTGCATGTGAGGTGGGTTTCCTGGATACAACACACCGATGGGTTTTGTTTTATCAATTTGCCAGTCTGTGTCTTTTGATTGGTGCATTTAGCCCATTTACATTCAGGTTAATATTGTTGTGTGAATTTGATACTGCCATTTGATGCTAGCTGGCTGTTTGCCCATTGGTTCATGTACATTCTTCATTTTGTTGATGGTCTTTAGCATTTGGTATGCTTTTAGGATGGCTGGAACTGGTTGTTTCTTTCTATGTGTAGTGCCTCTTTCAGGAGCTCTTGTAAAGCAGGCCTAGTGGTGACAAAATCTCTGAGTGTGCTTGTTCGTGAAGGATTTTTTCCTTCATATGAGCTCAGTTTGGCTGGATATGAAATTCTGGGTTGAAAGCTCTTTCTTTAAGGATGTTGAATATTGGACTCTCTTCTGGCTTGTAGAGTCTCTGCAGATCTGCTGTGAGTCTGATGGGCTTCCCTTTGTGGGTGACCGACCTTTCTCTCTGGCTGCCCTTAGTATTTTCTCCTTCGTTTCAACCCTGGTGAATCTGACGATTATGTGCCTTGGGGTTGCTCTTCTTGAATATCTTTGTGGTGTTCTCTGTATTTCCTGAGTTGAGTATTGACCTGTCTTGCTAGGTTGAAATTTTCCTGGATAATATCCTGAAGAGTGTTTTCAGCTTGGATTCATTCTCTTAAATCACATTCTGGTACACCTATCAAACGTAGGTTGGGTCTCTTCACATAGTCCCACATTTCTTGGAGATTTTGTTCATTCCTTTTTTGCACTTTTCTTTAATCTTGGTTTCTCGTTTTATTTCATTGAGTTGATCTTCAACTTCTGATATTCTTTCTTCTGCTTGGTCAATTGGCTGTTGAAACTTGTGCATGATTCTCGTGTTGTGTTTTCCTTCAATTCATTCATATTCCTCTAAGTTGTCCATTCTTGTTATCAATTCCTCGAATCTTTTCAAATCTTTTTCAGGTTCTTAGTTTCTTTGCACTGGTTTGATGTTAGCTCACTGAAGTTTCTCATTATCCACTTTCTGAAGTCTGATTCCATCATTTCGTCACATTGTTCTCCGTCCAGCTTTGTTCCCTTGCTGGTGAGGAGTTTTGGTCCTTTTAGTGAGTGTTTTGGTTTGGGTTTTTCTTTCTGGTTCTTATAACATCTGTGTTATGATTTTCAGGAATATTAGTTCTTTTTTATGGTCTCTCTGTGGATATCCTCTATTCTGTGTATGTAATGATGCTGTTGATGTGAGTCTCTTTTCATTGCTGCACATTCAGATCTATTGCTTGATGTGAATTCTTTCTTGAGTTGTGTGGAGAAAGTCTAAAGTATTGTTTTTGTAGTAAGAGATGCATCTGTAGAGTGTTTTTTTTTTTTTAGAATGCTCTCTCAGGATCTGATACACTGGGATGTCTATGGCCACTCTCAGTGTTCAGGAAACTCTGTCTGGCTGTTCAGGTCCTTCTTGGACAGCCTCTGTTCAAATCTCTTTTTTCAGCACAGACATAGTCCTGCCTCCCCTGCCAGAAGACAGACTCTCTAGTTCACTAATTCTAACATGGGACATTCAACACTCTGTGGGCATAAAGTCCTCAGAATGCAATACTCATCTGGGCCTTCACTGAGAGCTGCAATTATCACCTCTGAACATCTTGCCTCCTTTCGAATTTTTATATGGCCACATTCTGGAGCCTCACTGTGATACACACTGGATCCTCAGGTTTCTATTCCTCATTAGCTATTGAATAATAATTCTGGGCTGTCAGGTCTGTTTTATATGGCCTCATTCAAAGTTTAAATGAATAATGTCTCTATGAGTAATCAGAACTAAGATAGCACGAATTAAGTGCCTTCCGATGATACACCTGGGTGATAGTCAAAGTCTCATATATAATTCTGGTGCTCAAGTAATACACCTGGGAGTGTCAGGGTTTATTTGTATGGACACTCATACAGAACCTGTTTGAATAATGCACACATGAGAATAATGAGTCTATGTCATACTACTCATTCAGAAAAAACAGTGAATAATGCACATGTGGAGTAATTGTCTGTTTCATATGGCTCTTTCACAGCCTCACTGAATATTACTTGTGATATAGTCTGGAGTCTATTTTTATGGCCACTCATTCAGAGAATCACTGAATAATGCACTGAGAATAGTCAGAATTTTTCACACTCATTGAGCCTCACTAAATGTACACACCTGGAAAAATCAGGATTTACTTTATATCCTCATTCAGAGTCTCACTAAATAATGCACACCTGTGTCAGGAGACTTTTATGTGGCCTCTCATTCAGTGTCACTGAATAATGTGGTGTAGTCAGGAGTCTATTTCATGTAGACACACATTCAGCCTCAGTGAATAAGACAGACCCTTGCTTTGTAAAAATCTAATTAATATGGCCACATCTTCTGAGCCTCACTGAATAATACACACCTGGAGAATAATTTGGAGTCTATTTCAATGGACATTCATTCAGAGCCTCGATAATTACACCTGGAGTAGCCAGAGTCTATTTTTTTATTCACACTCATAGCCTCAGTGGATAATGACGTGTGGATTAGTCAGGATTCCATTTATATGGCCACTGACTTAACCTCAGTGAATAATGCACAAATGTAAGTACAGCAGTCTATTTCATAGACCATTCAGAGATTCACTGAATAATAATATTTGATAGACAGCATCCTGTTTCATATGGTCACACAAGAGAACCTCACTGAGTAATACACACCTGGGAATGTTAGTCTACTTTTACATAGCCTCTCATTTACAGCCTCAACAATAATGCACATGTGGAATAGACACTAGTCTATTTTATATAAAATCAAAGCCTGAGAGTAATACACACAACTTTGAATAGTCACTAGTCTATTCCATATGCCCAAATATTCAGAGTCAGAGTCAATAATACACACCTGTGGACTAGTCAAACAATTTCATATGGCCAAGTTTCAGAGCCTCAGTGAATAACATACCTGGGAATACTCAGGACCTTACATGGCATTATTTCAGAGCTTCATTGAATAAAAAACACCTGTATTTTAAAATTCTATTTGTATAGCCACATATTCAGAGCCTAACTGAATAACATACACCTTGGGAAAGTCAGGATTCTATTTTGTATAGCCACTCATTTAGAGGAATGTAAAACTCTGCTGAGGTATTCAGTCTCTATTTTAGCCACTCATTCAGAGCCTCACAGAATACAGACCTATGGAAAAGTCAGGTGTATTTCACATGGCCACTTATTCAGAACCTCAGTGAAGAATCATATGTATCTGGAAAATACTCAGATTCTATTATATATAGCCACTATTCAGAGACTCACTGAATAATGCACCTGGAATAGTCTGGAGACTATATGACCATTCAGTGACTCAGTGGAAAATGCACAGCTGAGAAATAGTCAGATAGTCAGAGTCTATTTTATGTGGTCACTCATTCAGAAACTCACTGAAGAATACACACCTTGGAATAGTCAGAGTCCAGGTCATATGGCCACTCAATCACAGCATTACTAATGCACAATGGGGCAATAGTAGTCTATTTCATATGGCCTCTCATTCAGAGCTTCAGTGCATAATAAACAATGTGGAGTAGTCAGGACCTTGGTAGCCCCAAATTAAGCAGCTCCGTGAATGATACACACATGTGATAGTCAGGAGACTATTTGATATGGACACTCATACAGAACCTCTTGAATACTGCACATGTGGGAATAATCACTAGTCTATTTCATATGGTGATTCGTTTGGAGAGTCAAAAATAACGCACCTGTGAGTAAAATGGGTCTATTTCATAAGGCCTCTTTCAGTGTTTCAGTGAATAATATGTATATCTGATAAGTCAGGAATCTCTTTCACATGGCACACGTTCAGGGCCTCTGTGAATAATACTCCCCTCAGAAATAGTCAAGGGTCTACTTCAAATGGCTACACATTCAGAGTCTCTGTAAGTAATGCACACCTGGGCAATACACAAGAGTCTCTTTTTATGCCCATAGTCAGAGTCTCATTCAATAATACACACACCTGGGAAGAGTTAAGTGTCTACTTCATGTAGCCACTCATTTAGAGCCTCAGTGAATAATGCACACCAGGGTAATAGTCATTTTTATATGGCCACTCATTCTGTGCCTCTGAATGATACACCTGATCCTCAGGATTCTATTTTATACTACACTCATTTAGAACCTTATTGAATAATTTGAGAGGTGTCTATTTATATGGCTCTCATTCAAAGTTTCAGTGAATAATGAACTTCTATAGTAATCAGGACATGTTTAAGATAGCCACAATTAAGTGCCTTCCTGAATGATACACACCTGGGTGATAGTCAGTCTATTTCATATGAACTCTAATTCTGGGTAGCTGAGTAATACACACCTGGAGTGTCAGAGTCTATTTGGTATGGACACTCATACAGAACCTGTTTGAATAATGCACACATGAGAATAATGAGTCTATGTCATATGGCTACTCATTCAGACAAACAGTGAATAACACACATGTGGAGTAATTAGAAGTCTGTTTCATATGGCCCTCTTTCACAGCCTCACTGAATATTACACACTTGTGATATAGTCTGAGTCTATTTTTTATGGCCACTCATTCAGAGAATCACTGAATAATGCACCTGTGAATAGTCAGAAGTCTCTCTTTCTATGGCTCATTGAGAGCCTCACTAAATGTACACACCTGGAAAATAGTCAGGATTTACTTTTATCCCTCATTCAGAGTCTCACTAAATAATGCACACCTGTGGAATAGTCAGGAGACTTTTGTGGCCTCTCATTCAGTGTCACTGAATAATGTGGTGTAGTCAGGAGTCTATTTCATGTAGACATATTCAGAGCCTCAGTGAATAAGACAGACTTATAGTAAGGAATCTAATTATATGGCCACATCTTCTGAGCCTCACTGAATAATACACACCTGGAGAATAATTTGGAGTCTATTTTCGATGGACATTCATTCAGAGCCTCGGTGAATAATGCACACCTGTGGGGTAGCCAGGAGTCTATTTCATTTGGACACTCATTCATAGCCTCAGTGGATAATATGCATGGATTAGTCAGGATTCCATCATATATTCTGACTCGTAACCTCAGTGAATAATGCACAAATGTAAAGTACTCAGCAGTCTATTTCATATAGCCACTCATTCAGAGATTCACTGAATAATAAAATATTTAAGATAGACAGCATCCTGTTTCATATGGTCACACAAGAGCCTCACTGTAATACACACCTGGGAAGTGTTAGGAGTCTACTTTACCTCTCATTTACAGCCTCAGAATAATGCACATGTGGAATAGACACTAGTCTATTTATATGGCCACAAAATCAAAGCCTGAGTGAGTAATACACAACTTTGGAATAGTCACTAGTCTATTCCATATGCCCAAATATTCAGAGTCAGAGTCAATAATACACACCTGTGGACTAGTCAGAAACAATTTCATATGGCCAAGTTTCAGAGCCTCAGTGATAATACATACCTGGAATACTCAGGACGCTATTACATATGGCATCAATTTCAGAGCTTCATTGAATAAGAACACCTGTATTGTAGTCAGAATTCTATTTCATATAGCCACATATTCAGAGCCATAACATACACCTTGGGAAAGTCAGGATTCTATTTGTATAGCCACTCATTTAGAACAGAATGTAAAAAACACACCTGAGTATTCAGGAGTCTCTATTATGGCCACATTCAGAGCCTCACAGAATAATACAGACCTATGGAAAGTCAGGGTGTATTTCACATGGCCACTTATTCAGAACCTCAGTGAAGAATCATATATCTGGAAAATACTCAGGATTCTATTATATATAGCCACTTATTCAGAGACTCACTGAATAATGCACCTGAATAGTCTGGAACTATTTGATATGACCATTCACCAGTGACTCAGTGGAAAATGCACAGCTGAAATAGTCAAGAACATAGTCAGGAGTCTATTTTATGTGGTCACTCGTTCAGAAACTCACTGAAGAATACACACCTTGGAATAGTCAGAGTCCAGGTCATATGGCACTCAATCACAGCATTACCGAATAATGCACAATGGGGCAATAGTAAGGTCTATTTCATATGGCCTCATTCAGAGCTTCAGTGCATAAACTGTTAGTAGTCAGGACCCTAGGTAGCCCCAAATTAAGCAGCTCCGTGAATGATACACATGTGATAGTCAGGAGACTATTGATATGGACACTCATACAGAACCTCTTTGAATACTGCACATGTGGGAATAATCACTAGTCTATTTCATGTGATTCGTTTGGAGAGTCAAAATAACACACCTGTGAGTAAAATGGGTCTATTTATAAGGCCACTCTTTCAGTGTTTCAGTGAATAATATGTATATCTGATAAGTCAATCTCTTTCACATGGCCACTCGTTCAGGGCCTCTGTGAATAATACTCCCCTCAAATAGTCAAGGTCTACTTCAAATGGCTACACATTCAGAGTCTCTGTAGTAATGACCTGGGCAATACAAGAGTCTCTTTTTATAGTCAGAGTCTCATTCATAATACACACCTGGGAAGAGTTAAGTGTCTACTTCATGTAGCCACTCATTTAGAGCCTCAGTGAATAATGCACCAGGGTAATAGTCGAGCATTTTTTATGGCACTCATTCTGTGCCTCCTGATAATACACACCTGGGAATCCTCAGGATTCTATTTTATACCACTCATTTAGAACCTTGAATAATTCACAATGGAGCAATAGTCAGTGTCTATTTATATGGCTCTCATTCAAAGTTTCAGTGAATAATGAACTTCTATTAGTAATCAGGACACTGTTTAAGATAGCCATGAATTAAGTGCCTTCCTGAATGATACACCTGGGTGATAAGTCTATTTCATATGAACTCTAATTCTGTAACTGAGTAATACACACCTGGGAGTGTCAGGAGTCTATATGGACACTCATACAGAACCTGTTTGAATAATGCACACATGGAAAATAATGAGGAGTCTATGTCATATGGCTACTCATTCAGACAAACAGTGAATAATCAAATGTGGAGTAATTAGAAGTCTGTTTCATATGGCCCTCTTTCACAGCCTCACTGAATATTACACTTGATATAGTCTGAGTCTATTTTTATGGCCACTCATTCATAGAATCATGCACACCTAATAGTCAGAAGTCTCTTTCCTATGGAGACTCAGAGCCTCACTAAATGTACACACCTGGAAATAGTCAGGATTTACTTTTCTCCTCATTCAGAGTCTCACTAAATAATGCACACCTGTGGAATAGTCAGGAGACTTTTCATGTGGCCTCTAATTCAGTGTCACTGAATAATGTGGTGTCAGAGTCTATTTCATGTAGAACATATTCAGAGCCTCAGTGAATAAAACAGACTTGCTTTAGTAAGGAATCTAATTAATATACATCTTCTGAGCCTCACTGAATAATACACCTGAGAATAATTTGAGTCTATTTTCATGGACATTCATTCAGAGCCTCAGTGAATAATGCACACCTGTGGAAACCAGGAGTATTTTTATTTGGACACATTCATAGCCTCAGTGGATAATATGCACATGTGGATTAGTCAGGATTCCATTTTATGATGATTGTAACCTCAGTGAATAATGCACAAATGTAAAGTTCTCAGCAGTCTATTTCATATAGCCACTCATTCAGAGATTCACTGAATAATAAAATATTTGGATAGACAGCATCCTGTTTCATATGGTCACACAAAGAGCCTCACTGAGTAATACACACCTGGGAAGTTTTAGAGTCTACATATAGCCTCATTTACAGCCTCAAAATAATGCACATGTGGAAGACACTAGTCTATTTTATGGAAACAAAATCAAAGCCTGAGTGAGTAATACACAACTTTGGAATAGTCACTAGTCTTCATATGCCCAAATATTCAGTCAAGTCAATAATACACACCTGTGACTAGTCAGAAACAATTTCATATGAAAGTTTCAGAGCCTCAGTGAATAATACATACCTGGGGAATACTCAGGACAATACATGGCATCAATTTCAGAGATTGAATAAAAACACCTGTATTTTGTCAGAATTCTATTTCTATAGCCACATATTCAGAGCCTAACTGAATCTCCTTGGGGAAAGTCAGGATTCTTTTCTATAGCCACTCATTTACAAGAATGTAACGCACCTGAGGGTATTCAGTCTCTATTTTATGGCCACTCATTCAGAGCCTCACAGAATAATACAGACCTATGGAAAGGGAGTGATTTCAGACTTATTCAGAACCTCAGTGAAGATCATATATATCTGGAAAATACTTAGGATCTATTATATAGACTTATTCAGAGACTCACTGAATAATGCACACCTGGAGAATAGTCTGGAGAATATATGACCATTCACCCAGTGAATCAGTGGAAAATGCACAGCTGAAAATCAAAATATAGTCAGAGTCTATTTTATGTGGTCACTCGTTCAGAAACTCACTGAAGAATACACATGGAATAGTCAGAGTCCAGGTCATATGCCACTCAATCACAGCATTACTGAATAATGCAAAATAATAGTAGTCTTTCATATGGCCTCTCATTCAGAACTTCAGTGCATAAACAGCTGTGAGTATATGTGAAGGTAGCCCCAAATTAGCAGCTCCGTGAATGATACACACATGTGTGATAGTCAGGATGTATTTGATATGGACACTCATACAGAACCTCTTTCAATACTGCACATGGAGAATAATCACTAGTCTATTTCATGGTGATTCATTTGAGAGTCAAATACACCTGTGAGTAAAATGGTCTATTTCATAAGGCCACTCTTTCTGTTTAGTGAATAATATGTATCTGATAAGTCAATCTCTTTCACATGGACTCATTCAGGGCCTCTGTGAATAATACTCCCTCAGAAAAAGTCAAGGGTCTACTTCAAATGGTACATTCAGAATCTCTGTAATAATGCACATGGGCAATACAAGTCTCTTTATGCCCATAGTCAGAGTCATTCATAATACACACCTGGAAAGATAAGTGTCTACTTCATAGCACTCATTTAGAGCCTCAGTGAATAATGCACACCAGGGTATTCGAGCATTTTTATATTTCATTCTGTGCCTCTGAATGATACACCTGGAAATCTCAGGATTCATTTATACTTCCACTCATTTAGAACCTTATTGAATAATTTACAATGGAGCAATCAGGTGTCTATTTATATGGCCTCTCATTCAAATGAATATTACATGTCACAAGATAATCATAGTACACAGATGTCTTTTCTTTCTTAAACACTGGTATTCATAGAATATACAGATGTTTAATTAACAGTCAGTGATATGATCTCTGTGTCATGTGTTCACTCACACCAGGTGAGTATGAGTACCTGTTCTTGGTCAATAGAATGATGTCTGATTCATCATCCTTACAAAGACACATCATAGTGATAATATTCAGTGTATATCCTTTTTGTCAGTCTATCACTGATTTGTTGGCAGGTCATTGAAACAGTGTCAATAGTCTGAATATCTGACATTTATAGTCCTTTGAATAATCAATAATGACTTCAAATGGAATTTCTATTTGGTGAAATGACTGTCTTCAATGGTTACAATACATACCAACAGTGTAAGGATTCTATTTCTATTCTAGAAGTCTCAGATAATGAGACATTCATATTCATGTGGTTTTTGATCACACAATAATGAGTAGCACTCATATGTTTGTTGGCCTCAGAGTCTTCTGTAACTGCCTCTGTTCAGAATCTTGTTTACCTGAAATCTGTTGAGGAAATGGATACAACCTGTCAGAGAAATTCAAGATTTTCATTCTGATGGTTGCCTCACTCATGACTCCTGTGAAATGTTTTATAGCATCAGGGTGGCCAATCTGGTGGCATAACTTCCTCTCATGAATATCCAACATTTATGTCATATAGTCTTTATATGGACTCATTTAAGATTCATTGAATAATGCTTCTATGAGTAATCAGGACTGTTAATAGCCACATTGCCTTCTGAATAATACACACTGGGTGATAGTCAGGAGTCTATTTCATATGAACTCTAATTCTGGGTATCCTGAGTAATACACACCTGGAGAGTGTCAAGTCTATTTTATGGACACTCATACAGAACCTGTTGAATAATGCACATGGAGAATATAGTCTATGTCATATTTCATTCAGACAAACAGTGAATAACGCACATGTGGAGTAATTAGAAGTCTGTTCATATCTTTCACAGCCTTCTGAATATTACACACTTGTGATATAGTCTGAGTCTATTTTTACACTCATTCAGAGAATCACTGAATAATACCTGTGAATAAGAAGCTCTTTCTATGGCTCATTGAGAGCCTCACTAAATGTACACCTGAAAGTCAGATTTATTTTCTCCTCATTCAGAGTCTCACTAAATAATGCACACCTGTGGAATAGTCAGAGACTTTTCATGTACCTTCATTCAGGTGTCACTGAATAAATGGTGTCAGAGTCTATTTCATGTAGAAACATATTCAGAGCCTCAGTGATAAGACAGACCCTTTCTATAAAGGAATCTAATTAATATGGCCACTCTTCTGAGCCTCACTGAATAATACACCTGGAAAATAATTTGGAGTCTATTTTGAAATTCATTCAGAGCCTCTGAATAATGCACCTGTGGAGAGCCAGTCTATTTATTTGGACACCATTCATAGCCTCAGTGAATAATATGCAGTGGATTTCAGGATTCAAATGGCCACTGACTTGTAACCTCAGTGAATAATGCACAAATATAAACTCAGCAGTCTATTTCATATAGCCACTCATTCAGAGATTCACTGAATAATAAAAAATATTTAGATAGACAGAATCCTGTTTCATATGGTCACACAAGAGCCTCACTGAGTAACACACCTGGGGAAGTGTTAGGAGTCTACACACATAGCCTCATTTACAGCCTCAACAAATAATGCACATGTGGAATGACACTAGTCTATTTTTATATGGAAAAAATCAAAGCCTGTGAGTAATACACAACTTTGAATAGTCACTAGTCTATTCATATGCCCAAATATTCAGAGTCAGGTCAATAATACACACACCTGTGGACTAGTCAGAAAACATTTCATGGCCAAATTTCAGAGCCTCAGTGAATAATACATACCTGGGAATACTCAGGACGCTTACATATTCAATTTCAGAGCTTCATTGAATAACACCTGTATTTTAGTCAGAATTTATTTTGTATAGCCATATTCAGAGCCTAACTGAATAATACACCTTGGAAAGTCAATTCTATTTCGTAGCCACTCATTTACAAAGATGTAAACGCATGCCTGAGGAGTATTAGAGTCTCTATTTTGGCCACTCATTCAGAGCCTCGAATAATACGACCTGAAAAAGTCAGGTGTACATGGCCACTTATTCCTCAGTGAAGAATCACATATATCTGGAAAATACTCAGGATTCTATTATATAGCCACTTATTCAGAGACTCACTGAATAATGCACCTGGAGAATAGTCTGGAGATATTTGATGACCATTCTCAGACTCAGTGGAAAATATGAGAAATACAAAGGATAGAGTCAAGTCTATTTTTATGGTCACTCATTCAGAAACTCACTGAAGAATACACACTTGAATAGTCAGAGTCAGGTCATATGGCCACTCAATCACAATACCAATAATGCACAATGGGGCAATAGTAAAAGTCTATTCTATGGCCTCTCATTCAGATTCAGTGCAAATAACAGCTGTGAGTAGTCAACCCTGTAGTAGCCAAATTGCAGCTCCATGAATAATACACATGTGTGATAGTCAGGAGTATTGATATGGACACTTCAGAACCTCTTTGATATGCACATGTGGAATAATCACTAGTCTATTTCATATGGATTGTTTGGAGAGTCAAAAATGCACACCTGTGGAGTAAAATGGGTCTATTTATCACTCTTTCAGTGTTTAGTGAATAATATGTATATCTGATAAGTCAATCTCTTTCATGGCCACTGTTCAGGGTTCTGTGAATAACTCCCAGAAAAGTCAAGGTCTACTTCAAATGGCCACATTCAGAGTCTCTGTAAGTAATCACCTGGGCAATACACAAGTCTCTTTTATGCCCACTTAGTCAGAGTCTCATTCAATAATACACACCTGGAAAAGTTAAGGTCTATTTTATGTAGCCACTCATTTAGAGCCTCAGTGAATAATGACACCAGTAATAGTCGAGCATTTTTATGGCCACATTCTGTGCCTCCTGAATGATACACACCTGGAATCCTCAGGATTATTTTATACTACCATTCATTTAGAACCTTATTGAATAATTCACAATGGAGCAATAGTCAGGTGTCTATTTATAGGCCTCTCATTCAAAATTTCAGTGAATAATGAACTTCTATGGAGTAATCAGACTGTTTAAGATAGACAAATTAAGTGCCTTCCTGAATGATACACACCTGGGTGATAGTCAGGAGTCTATTTTATGAACTCTAATTCTGTATGCTGAGTAATACACACAGAGTGTCAGAGTCTATTTATGGACACTCATAGAACCTGTTTGAATAATGCACACATGGAGAATAATGAGAGTCTATGTCATATGGCTACTCATTCAGACAAACAGTGAACACATGTAGTAATTAGAAGTCTGTTCATATGCCCTCTTTCACAGCCTCACTGAATATTACACTTGATATAGTCAGTCTATTTTTATGGCCACATTCAGAGAATCACTGAATAATGCACACCTGCAGAATAGTCAAGTCTCTTTCCTATGGAACTCATTGAGAGCCTCACTAAATGTACACACCTGGAAATAGTCAGGATTTACTTTTCTCCCTCATTCAGAGTCTCACTAAATAATGCACACCTGTGGAATAGTCAGGAGACTTTTCATGTGGCCTCTCATTCAGTGTCACTGAATAATGTGGGTAGTCAGGAGTCTATTTCATGTAGACATATTCAGAGCCTCAGTGAATAAGACAGACCCTTGATAGTAAGAATCTAATTAATATGGCCACATCTTCTGAGCCTCACTGAATAATACACCTGGAGAATAATTTGGAGTCTATTTTATGGACATTCATTCAGAGCCTCAGTAAATGCACACCTGTGGAGTAGCCAGAGTCTATTTTTTTACACATTCATAGCCTCAGTGGATAATATGCACGTGTGGATTAGTCAGGATTCCATTTATGGCCACTGACTGTAACCTCAGTGAATAATGCACAAATGTAAAGTACTCAGCAGTCTATATAGCCACTCATTCAGAGATTCACTGAATAATAAAAATATTTAGATAGACAGCATCCTGTTTCATATGGTCACACAAGAAGCCTCACTGAGTAATACACACCTGGGAAGTGTTAGGAGTCTACTTTTATAGCCTCTCATTTACAGCCTCAGAATAATGCACATGTGTGGAATAGACACTATTTTATATGGACAAAATCAAAGCCTGAGTGAGTAATACACAACTTTGGAATAGTCACTAGTCTATTCCATATGCCCAAATATTCAGAGTCAATAATACACACACTGTGGACTAGTCAGAAACAATTTCATATGGCCAGTTTTTAGAGCCTCAGTGAATAATATACCTGGGGAATACTCAGGGACTATTACATGTGGCATCAATTTCAGAGCTTCATTGAATAAAAACACCTGTATTGTAGTCAGAATTCTATTTCATATAGCCACATATTCAGAGCCTAACTGAATAACATCACCTTGGGAAAGTCAGGATTCTATTATAGCCACTCATTTAGAGCCGAATGTAACATGCCTGAGTATATTCAGGAGTCTCTATTTTATGGCCACTCATTCAGAGCCTCAGAATAATACAGACCTATGGAAAAGTCAGGAGTGTATTTCACATGGCCACTTATTCAGAACCTCAGTGAAGAATCATATATCTGGAAAATACTCAGGATTCTATATAGCCACTTCAGAGACTCACTGAATAATGCACACCTGGAAATAGTCTGGAGACTATTTGATATGACCATTCACCCAGTGACTCAGTGGAAAATGCAGAGCTGAGAAATAGTCAAGAGGATAGAGTCAGGAGTCTATTTATGTGGTCATTCAGAAACTCACTGAAGAATACACACCTTGGGAATAGTCAGAGTCCAGGTCATATGGCCACTCAATCACAGCATTACTGAATAATGCACAATGGGGCAATAGTAAGTCTATTTCATATGGCCTCTCATTCAGAGCTTCAGTGCATAATAAACAGCTGTGGAGTAGTCAGGACCCTATTTGAAGGTAGCCCCAAATTAACAGCTCCGTGAATGATACACACATGTGTGATAGTCAGACTATTTGATATGGACACTCATACAGAACCTCTTGAATACTGCACATGTGGGAATAATCACTAGTCTATTCAGGTGATTCGTTTGGAGAGTCAAAAATAACGCACACCTGTAAAATGGGTCTATTTCATAAGGCCACTCTTTCAGTGTTTCAGTGAATAATATGTATATCTGATAAGTCAGGAATCTCTTTCACATGGCCACTTTCAGGGCCTCTGTGAATAATACTCCTCAGAAAGTCAAGTTCGATGGCTAAACATTCAGAGTCTCTGTAATGCACACCTGGGCAATACAGAGTCTCTTTTTATGCCCATAGTCAGAGTCTCATTCATACACACCTGGGAAGAGTTAAGTGTCTACTTCATGGGCCACTCATTTAGAGCCTCAGTGAATAATGCACCAGGGTAATAGTCGAGCATTTTTATATGGCCACTCTGTGCCTCTGAATGATACACACCTGGGAATCCTCAGGATTCTATTTATACTACTCATTTAGAACCTTATTGAATAATTCACAATGGAGCAATAGTCAGGTGTCTATTTTATGGCCTCTCATTCAAAGTTTCAGTGAATAATGAACTTCTATGGAGTAATCAGGCTGTTTAAGATAGCCACGAATTAAGTGCCTTCCTGAATGATACACACCTGGGTGATAGTCAGGTCTATTTCATATGAACTCTAATTCTGGGTATCGCTGAGTAATACACACCTGGGAGTGTCAGAGTCTATTTGGTATGGACACTCATACAGAACCTGTTTGAATAATGCACACATGGAGAATGAGGAGTCTATGTCATTCTACTCATTCAGACAAACAGTGAATAACATGTGGAGTAATTAGAAGTCTGTTTCATATGGCCCCTCTTTCACAGCCTCACTGAATATTACACACTTGTGATATAGTCTGAGTCTATTTTTATGGCCACTCATTCAGAGAATCACTGAATAATGCACACCTGAATAGTCAGTCTCTTTTATGACTCATTGAGAGCCTCACTAAATGTACACACCTGGGGAAATAGTCAGGATTTTTTCCCTCATTCAGAGTCTCACTAAATAATGCACACCTGTGGAATCAGGAGACTTTTTCATGTGGCCTCTCATTCAGTGTCACTGAATAATGTGTGTAGTCAGGAGTCTATTTCATGTAGACATATTCAGAGCCTCAGTGAATAAGACAGACCCTTGCTATGGGAATCTAATTGGCACATCTTCTGAGCCTCACTGAATAATACACACCTGGAGAATAATTTGGTCTATTTTCGATGGACATTCATTCAGAGCCTCTGAATAATGCACACCTGTGGAAGTAGCCAGAGTCTATTTCATTTGGACACATTCATAGCCTCAGTGGATAATATGCACATGTGGATTAGTCAGGATTTATATGGCCACTGACTTGTAACCTCAGTGAATAATGCACAAATGTAAAGTACTCAGCAGTCTATTTCAGCCACTCATTCAGAGATTCACTGAATAATAAAATATTTAAGATAGACAGCATCCTGTTTCATATGGTCACAAAGAACCTCACTGAGTAACACACCTGGGGAAGTGTTAGGAGTCTACTTTACATAGCCTCTCATTTACAGCCTCAAAAATAATGCACTGTGGAATGGACACTAGTATTTTATGTACAAAATCAAAGCCTGAGTGAGTAATACACAACTTTGGAATAGTCACTAGTCTATTCTATGCCCAAATATTCAGAGTCAGAGTCAATAATACACACTGGACTCAGGAAACAATTTCCTATGGCCAAGTTTCAGAGCCTCAGTGAATACATACCTGGAAAATGGACTCTATTACATGGCATCAATTTCAGAGCTTCATTGAATAAAAACACTGTATTTTAGTCAGAATAATTCTATTTCATATAGCCACATATTCAGAGCCAACTGAATAACATACACCTTGAGTCAAATTCAGGTGATTTTTAAACTGCATTATAGGTTTTGGTACATGTGCAAATCAAGATAGTTGCATATGTACACAGTGGAGTGTTTTCTGCCTTCCTCACATCACTTGGAATTTATAAATGTTCAGAATGTAATTAATAGACAGTGTAGAGATCAGTGTCCATGTGTTCTCATTTTCTGATGGTGAGATATCGGTGCTTTTTCTGTTCTTGTGTCAATTTAGAATGAGTTCTGATTCATCCATGTCCTTACAAAGACATAAACTCATCAGATTGCTGCATAATATTCCATGGTCATGTGACATTTTCAGTCAGTCTATAATCGTTGGGCATAGTTGGTTCAGGTCTTTCATTGAACAGTGCTGCAATCAATTCGTGTGCATGGTCATATAGTAGAACATTTATAGTCTTTGGATATGTACCCAATGGGATTCTGGGTCAAAGAAATTTCTATTTCTAGGTCCCTGAGAATTGCCACACTGTCTTCACAATGGTTGAACTAATTTCTACCAACAGTGTAAGTGTTCTATTTCTCACATCCTCTCAGCATCTGCTGTTTCAGATTTTTAATGATCGCCATTCTAACTGGTGAGATGGTATCTCAATGTGGTTTTGATTTGCATCTGTCTAATGACCAGTGATGATGAGCATTTTCATGTATTTTATTGCCTCATGTGTCTTCTTTTGTAAAGTGTCTGTTCATATCCTTTGCCCATTTTGAATGGGCTTGTTGACACCTGTAAATCTGTTTGAGTTCTTAAATTCTGATATCAGCTTTGTCAGATGTGTAAACTGCAGATATCCCATTCTGATGGTTGATTCCTCTAGTGACTGTTTCTTTTACTGTGCAGAAGCTGTGGAGTTTGATTAGGTCCCATTTGTCTATTTTGGCTTTGTTGCCAATGCTTTTTGGTGTTTTGGTCATGAAGTCCTTGCCTCCCATGTCCTGAATGGTTTTGCCTACATTCTTCTAGGGTTTTATGGTAGGTCTTATGTTGTCTTTAATCCATCTGGAGTTAATTTTAGTGTAAGGTGTCAGGAATCCAGTTTCTGCTTTCTACATGGCTAGCCAATTTTCCACACCATTTATTAAAGAATCTTTCATTGCTTGTTTTGTCTGGTTTATCAAAGATATATGGTTGTAGATGTTGTGTTCAGTGATGCCTCTGTTCTGTTCCATTGGTCAATATCTCTGTTTTGTACCAGTACCATGCTGTTTTGATCCTGTAGCCTTGTAGTATAGTTTGAAGTCTGTATGATGCCTCATGTGTTCTTTTCCTTTGAGCTAGCTCTTTTTGGTTCCATATGAATTCATGGTTTTTTCCAGTTCTGAAGAAATTCAATGGTAGTTTGATGGGAGCATTGTTGTGTAAATTACTTTGGGCAGTATAGCATTTTCACGATATTGATTCTTCCCAACATGGAATGTCTCCATCTGTTTAGTCCTCTCTCTCTTATTTCGTTGAGTGGTTTGTAGTTTTCCAAAAGAGTCCCTTATTCATGAGTTGTATTCTGTATTTTTTTCTTTTAGCAATGTGAAGGCAGTTCATTCTTGATTTGGTTCTCTTTAAGTCTGTTATTGGTATAGATGCTTGTATTTTGTGATTTTATACAGACTTTGCTGAAGTTGTATCAGTTTCATTTTTGGCTGAGTGATGGTCTAGGTATACTATCATGTCTGCAAATAGAGACAATTTGGCTTCACCTTTCCTATTTGAATACCCTTATTTCTTTCTGCCTGATTGCTCTGGCTAGAACTTCCAGTACTAGTTGAATATGGTGAGACATCCTGTAGTGCCATCAGAATGCTTCCAGTTTTTGCCTTGTATGTTATTGGCTGTTGGTTTGTCATAAACAGCTTTTATTACTTTGAGATATGTTCCATCAATACCAAGTTTATTGAGGGTTTTTATAAAGGTGTTGAATTTTCATGCCTTCTCTCTGCATCAATTGAGATAATCATGGTTTTGTTTTGCTTCTGTTTGTGAATTACATTTATAAACTTGCATATGTTGAATACTTGCATCCTGATGAATCCTACAAGATCATGATGGATAAGTTTTTAATGTGCTGTTGCAAAGTTTTCAGTATTTTATTGAAGATTTTTGCATCTATCATCATGATATTGCCTGGTTTCTTTCTTGTTGAGTCTCTGCCAGGTTTTGGTATCAGGATGATGTTGGCTCATAAAATGATTTGGAAGTTCCTCTTTTGAATTATTTGGAATAGTTTCAGAAGGAATGGTGCCAGATCTCTTTGTGTGTCTGGTAGAATTCTTTGAACCCATCTGGACCTGGGCTGTGTGTAGGCTCTTAATTGCTGCTCAACTCAGACCTTGTATTGGTCTATTCATAGTTCACTTCCTCCTGGTTTAGGCTTGGGAGGACATAAGGTTAGAATCCATTTCTTCCTGGTTTACTAGTTTTGTGCATAGAGTTGTTTGTAGTTCTCTGATGATGGTTTATTTGGAATCTGTGTGATTTCCCCATCGTTTTATTGCATATTTGGTACTCTCTTTTCTATCAGTCTGGCTAGTGGTCTCTATTTGTTGATCTTTTGAAAAACCAGCTCTTGGATTTGATTTTTGAAGGTTTTCTTGTCTCTATGTCCTTCAGTTCTGCTCTGATCTTAGTTATTTCTTGTCTTGACTGGGTTTGAGCTTTTTTGATCTTGCTCCTCTAGCTCTTTCAATTTTGACATAGGGTGTCAATTTGGATCTCTCCTCTTCTCATGTGGGCACTTATTGCTATATATTTTCCTCTACAGACTGCTTTAAATGTGTCCAGATATTCTGGTATGTTGTGTCTTCATTCTCGTTGGTTTCAAGAACTTCTTATTTCTGCCTTCATTTCATTGTTTATCAATCAACATTCAAGAGCCAGTTGTTCAGTTTCCATGAAGCTGTGAGTTCTGAGTTATTTTCTGAATTCTGAGTTCAACTTTGCACTATGGTCTGAGAGAATGTTTGTGATTTCAGTTGTTTTGCATTTGCTGAGGGTGCTTTACAATATGTGGTCAATTTGGAGTATGTGATGTGGTGCTGAGAAGAAGTATATCTGTGGATTTGGGTGGAGTTCTGTAAATGTCTATCAGGTTTGCTTGTTCAGGTCTGAGTTCAAGTCCTGATATCTTGTTAATTTTCTGTCTGGATATCCTATTGACAGTGGGTGTTAAAATCTCCACACTATTGTGTGGGGAAGTCTCTTTAAGTCATTAGAACTTGCCTTATATATCTGGTGCTCTGCATGAATATATTTAATTTAGCTCTTCTTGTTGTTGATCCTTTTACCATATGTAATGACCTTCTTTGTCCTTTTGATCTTTGTTGCTTTAAAATATTTTATCAGAGATGTGCAACTCCTGCTTTTTGCTCTCCATTTGCTTGGTAAATCTTTCCACCCTTTACAGCCTTTGTGATCTTGCATGGTGGTTTCCTGGATGCAACTGATGGGTTTTTTTTTATCAATTTGCCAGTCTAACTGTCATGAGATGGTATCTCAATGTGGTTTTGATTTGCATCTGTCTAATGACCAGTGATGATGAGCATTTTTCATGTGTTTATTGGCCTCATGTATGTCTTCTTTTGTAAAGTGTCTGTTCATATCCTTGCCCATTTTTGAATGGGCTTGAGTTTTTTCCTGTAAATCTGTTTGAGTTCTCTGTAAATTCTGTATATCAGCGCTTTGTCAGATGTGTAAACTGCAAAGATATTTTTTCCCATTCTGATGGTTGCCAATTCACTCTAGTGACTGTTTCTTTTGCTGTGCAGAAGCTGTGGAGTTTGATTAGGTCCCATTTGTCTATTTTGGCTTTTGCCAATGCTTTTGGTGTTTTGGTCATGAAGTCCTTGCCTCCCCGTGTCCTGAATGGTTTTGCCTAGATATTTCTAGGGTTTTTATGGTGTTAGGTCTTATGTTTAAGTCTTTAATCCATCTGGAGTTAATTTTAGTGTAAGGTGTAAGGGTCCAGTTTCTGCTGAACATGGCTTTCTAATTTTTCTACACCATTTATTAAACAGGGAATCATTTTCCCATTGCTTGTTTTTGTCTGGTTTATCAAAGACTATATGGTTGTAGGGATGTTGTGTTGCATGTGATGCCTCTGTTCTGTTCCATTGGTCTATATCTCTGTTTTGGTACCAGTACCATGCTGTTTTGATCACTGTAGCCTTGTAGTATAGTTTGAAGTTTGGTAGTTTGATGCCTCTCGCTGTGTTCTTTTTCCTTAGAATTGACTACGCTATGCGGGTTCTCTTTTGGTTCCATATGAAGTTCATGGTGGTTTTTTCCAGTTCTGTGAAGAAATTCAATGGTAGTTTGATGGGGAAAGCATTGTGCAAATTACTTTGGGCAGTATAGCCATTTTCACGATATTGTTTCTTCCCAACCACGAACATGGAATGATCCTCCATCTGTTTGTGTCCTCTCTTATTTCGTTGAGCAGTGGTTTGTAGTTTTCCTAAAAGATGTCCCTTACGTTCCTTGTGAGTTGTATTTTTAGGTATTTTATTTTCTTTGTAGCAATGGTGAACGGCATTTCATTCTTGATTTGGTTCTCTTTAAGTCTGTTATTGGTATATAGGAATGCTTGTGATTTTTGAACATTGATTTTATATCCTGAGACTTTGCTGATTGCTTATCTGTTTCAGGAGTTTTTGGACTGAGGTGTGATGGGGTCTTCTAGGTATACTATCATGTCGTCTGCAAATAGAGACAATTGGCTTCCACTGTTCCTATTTGAATCCCTTTTTTTCTGGCCTGATTGCTCTGGCTAGAACTTCCAGTACTCGTTGAATAGGAGTGGGAGAGGACATCATGTATAGTGTTTCAAGCTGGAATGCTTTCAGTTTTGTTGTTGCTGTTGGTTTGTCATAAACAGCTTTTATTACTTTGAGATATGTTCCATCAATACCAAGTTTATTGAGGGCTTTTACCATAAAGTGCTGTTGAATTTTGTCAATGCCTTCTCTGCATCAATTGAGATAATCATGTGGTTTTAGTTTTTGCTTCTGTTTATGTGTGAATTACATTTATAAACTGTATGTTGAACCAGGCTTGCATCCTGGATGAACTTACTTGATAATGATGGATAAGTTTTTAATGTGCTGTTGCAACGGTTTAGTATTTTATTGAAGATTTTTGCATCTATGTTCATCATGAATATTGGCCTGAAGTTTTCTTTTCTTGTTGAGTCTCTGCCAGGTTTTGGTATCAGGATGATGTTGGTCTCATAAAATGATTTGGGAAGAATTCCCTCTTTTTGAATTATTTGGAATAGTTTCAGAAGGAATAGTGCCAGATCCTCTTTGTGTGTCTGGTAGAATTAGCTTTGAACCCATCTGGACCTGGGCTTTTTTTGTGTGGTAGGCTTTTGATTGCTGACTCAACATCAGACCTTGTCATTGTTATATTCATAGTTTCATCTTCCTCCTTGTTTAGGCTTGGGAGGACATAAGGGTCCAGGAATTTATCCATTTTTTCCTGGTTTATTAGTTTTTGTGCATAGAGTTCTTTATAGTATTCTCTGATGATGGTTTGAATTTCTGTGGAATCTGTCGTGATTTCCCCATTATCGGTTTTTATTGCATCTATTTGCATATTCTCTCTTTTCTTTTTTATCAGTCTGGCTAGTGGTCTGTCTATTTTGTTGATCTTTTCGAAAAACCAGCTCTTGGATTTGTTGATTTTTTGAAGGGTTTTTCTTGTCTCTATCTCCTTCAGTTCTGCTCTGATCTTAGTTATTTCTTGTCCTTGGCTACGTTTTGAGCTTTTTTGAACTTTCTCCTCTAGCTCTTTCAATGTTGACAATAGGGTGTCAATTTTGGATCTCTCCACTCTTCTCATGTGGACACTTATTGCTATATATTTTCCTCTACAGACTGCTTTAAGTGTGTCTCAGATATTCTGGTATGTTGTGTCTTTGTTCTCATTGGTTTCGAAGAACTTCTTAATTTCTGCCTTCATTTCATTGTTTATCCAATCAACATTCAAGAGCCAGTTGTTCAGTTTCCATGAAGCTGTGAGGTTCTGAGTTATTTTCTGAATTCTGAGTTCTCTCTTGATTGCCCTATCGTCTGAGAGAATGTTTATTATGATTTCAGTTGTTTTGCATTTGCTGAGGTGTGCTTTACTTCCAATCATGTGGTCAATTTAGGAGTAGGTGTGATGTGGTGCTGAGAAGAAAGTATATACTGTGGATTTTGGGTGGAGAGTTCTGTAAATGTCTATCAGGTTTGCTTGTTCCAGGTCTGAGTTCAAGTCCTGTATATTCTTGTTAATTTTCTGTCTGGATGATTTTTCTAATATTGACAATGTGGAGTGTTAAAATCTCCCACTATTATTGTGTGGGAGTCCAAGTCTCTTTGTAAGTCATTAAGAACTCGCCTTATATATCTGGTTGCTACTGCATTGCGTCCACATATATTTAGAATTGTTAGCTCTTCTTGGTGTATCGATCCTTTTACCATTATGTAATGACCTTCTTTGTCCCTTTTGATCTTCGTTGCTTTAAAATCTATTTTATCAGAGATGAGAATTGCAACTCCTGCTTTTTTTTTTGCTCTCCATTTGCTTGGTAAATCTTCGTCCACCCTTTATTTTGAGCCTTTGTGTGTCCTTGCATGTGAGGTGGTTTTCCTGGATACAGCACGTCGATGGGTTTTGTTTTTTTATCCAATTTGCCAGTCTGTGTCTTTTGATTGGTTCATTTAACCCATTTACACTTAGGGTTAATATTGTTATGTGTGAATTTGATACTGCCATTTTGATGCTAGCCGGCTTTTTTTTCCATTGGTTCTTGTAGATTCTTCATTTTGTTGATGCTCTTTAGCATTTGATATGCTTTTAGGATGGCTGGTACTGGTTGTTTCTTTCAATGTGTAGTGCCTCTTTCAGGGAGCTCTTGTAAAGCAGACCTAGTGGTGACAAAATCTCTGAGTACTTGTTTGTTCATGATGGATTTTATTATTCCTTCACTTTTGAAGCTCAGTTTGGCTGGATATGAAATTCTGGGTTGAAAGTTCTTTTCTTTAAGGATGGTAAATATTGGCACCCACTCTCTTCTGGCTTGTAGAGTCTCCACAGAGATCTGCGGTGAGTCTGATGGGCTTCCCCTTGTGGGTGACCCAACCTTTCTCTCTGGCTGCCCTTAGTATTATCTCCTTCATTACAACCCTGGTGAATCTGACGATTATGTGCCTTGGGGTTGCTCTTCTTGCAGAGTATCTTTGTGGTGTTCTCTGTATTTCCTGGAGTTGATTATTGATCTGTCTTGCTAGGTTGGAAAAATTTTCCTGGATAATATCCTGAAGAGTATTTTCCAGCTTGGATTCATTCTCTTCATCACATTCTGGAACACCTGTCAAACGTAGATTGGGTCTCTTCACATAGTCCCACACTTTTTGGAGATTTTGTTCATTTTTTTGTGCTTTTTTTTTCCTAATCTTGGTTTCTCATTTTATTTCATTGAGTTGATCTTCGACTTCTGATATTCTTTCTTCTGCTTGGTCAATTTGACTGTTGAAACTTGTGCATGCTTCACGAAGTTCTCGTGTTGTGTTTTTCAGCTCCTTCAATTCATTCATTTTCCTCTCTAATTTGTTTCTTCTTGTTATCCATTCCTCGAATCTTTTTCAAATCTTTTTTCAAGGTTCTTAGTTTCTTTGCACTGATTTAGAACATGTTCTTTTAGCTCACTGAAGTTTTTCATTATCCACTTTCTGAAGTCTGATTCCATCATTTCGTCACAGTCATTCTCCGTCCAGCTTTGTTCCCTTGCTGGTGAGGAGTTTTGGTCCTTTGTCGGAAGTGAGGTGTTTTGGTTTTGGGTGCTTTTCTCTTTTTGCGCTGGTTTCTTCCCATCTTTGTGGATTTATCCACCTGTCGTCTTAGTTGTGTCTGATTTTTCAATTGGGTTTCTGAGTGGATGCCCAGATTGTTGATGATGAAGCATTTCTGTTTCTTTGTTTTCCTTCTAATTGTCTAGCCCCTCTGCTGTACGAGTGCTGAGGTCCACTCCAGGCCCTGCTTGTCTGGGGTACACCCTTAGCAGCTGCAGAACTGTGAGGGATGCTACCAGTTTTTTCTTCTGCTATCTTTTTTCCATAATGATGCCCGCAAAATATCAGTCTGATTAGTCCTTTCTTTGCAGTGACTCTTTGGATATACAGGGGTCAGGGAGCTGCTTGAGGGGACGGTCTGTGCTTTATAGGAGCTCCAGTGCTGAGCTGTGAGCTCCATTGTTCATTCAGGGTTGTTGGAAGGTATTGTTTATGTCTGTTGGAACAGAACTCATAAGACACCCCCTTTTTTCTCCCCCTTAGATGCTCTGTCTCAAGGGTTGGGGCTTTCTTTATGAGTATCTGTTGCACTGTCCTGACCAGGTAGGAGGTAGTCTATTCACTATTTGCCTGCGGAGGCTTTGCCCTGCTAGTGTGGGTTCGCCCTGCTCTCATGGCCCTATTTTGCTGTGGTGCTCCACCCAGCTTAGGGAGTCTCTCTGTTATGGCGGGTTGCCTCGGCAATGGCAGCCTGCATCAGCACTGGGCGGTACTTCATTAGGGGCGGATTGCATCCAGAGTGATGGACACCCTTCCCCCACTGGGCTGCATCGTGCTAGATTCAACTGTTCTGGCAGCAAATCTCTCAGCCCCGAGCGCCTCCAATCGCGACCCTGCTTGTCCCCGTGAGGGTGGTACCCACCGAGCCCAATCACCCAGCTCCCTGCCTCAGAGTCCGTCCTCTCTCTCTATCTCTTCCTCTTCCCAAGGTGAACGGTCGACTCTCTCACTGGCGCCCCAGCAGCCTGCTGATAGGGCACTGGGATCCATGCAATCTCCCCTGCTGCTGCCCACTGTGCTGGCTCAGATCACGCTTTCCAAAAATATCCTGGTCTGGCTCATTGTCCAAGTCCCGTTCAATCAGATGGGCCTGTCAATCTGCCCTTCCAAATCTCAGATTGCTGGTTTAACAGGGCACCCGGACCAGTGAGTTTTGTGCGGGAGCTGAGGCACTGCGGTGCCAGCCGAGCCACGCGAGCTGGCCGCGCGAGCCGGCTGTGCTGGATTCCCGTGTCTCTCCCACACCTGGACTTTCAACATTCTGTGGGCAAAAAAGGTCAGTCTGAGAATGCGGCCAGCACTCACCCTCTGCACCTTCACTGGGAGTTGCAATCCTGAGTCGCCTCTACAATGCCATCTTGGAACGGAAATTCAGGATTATATTTGGTATTGCCACTCATTTACAACTGAATGTATAAACGCACGCCTGAGGAGTATTCAGGAGTCTCTCTTTTATGGCCACTCATTCAGAGCCTTACAGAATAATACTGATCTATGGAAAAGTCAGGGGTGTAATTCACATGGACACTTATTCAGAACCTCAGTAAAGAATCATATATATCTGGAAAATACTTAGGAATCTAATATATATAGACACTTATTCAGAGACTCACTGAATAATGCACACATGGAGAATAGTCTGGCAATTATTTGATATGACCATTCACTCAGTGAATCAGTGGAAAATGCACAGCTGAGAAATACTCAAAAGAATAAAGTCAGGAGTCTATTTTATGTGGTCACACGTTCAGAAACCCACTGAAGAATACACACCTTGGGAATAGTCAGAGTCCAGCTCATATGGCCACTGAATCACAGCATTACCAAATAATGCACAATGGGGCAATAGTAAGGAGTCTATTTCATATGGCCTCTCATTAAGAGATTCAGTGCGTCATAAACAGCTGTAGAGTAGTCAAAACTCTATTGAAGGTTGCCTCAAATTCAGCGGCTCCATGAATGATGCACACATGTGTGATAGTCAGGATAGTATTTGATATGGACACTCATAGAGAACCTCTTGGAATAATGCACATGTGGAGAAAATCACTAGTCTATTTCATATGGTGATTCGATTGGAGAGTCAAAAAATAACGCACACCTGTGAAGTAAAATGGGGTCTATTTCATAAGGCCACTCTTTCAGTGTTTCAGTGAATAATATGTATAGCTGATAAGTCAGGAGTCTCTTTCATCTGGCCACTCACTCAGGGCCTCTGCGAATAATACTCCCCTCAGAAAGACTCAAGGGTCTACTTCAAATGGCTAAACATTCAGAGTCTCTGTAAGTAATGAACTCCTGGGCAATACACCAGTGTGTCTTTTCAATGCCCTCTTAGTCAAAGTCTTATTCATTAATACACACCTGGGAAAGAGTTAAGTGTCTACTTCATGTAGTCACTCATTTAGAGCCTCAGTGAATAATGCACACCAGGGTAATAGTTGAGAATTTTTATATGGCCACTCATTCAGTGCCTCTGTAAATGATACACACCTGGGTTATCCTCAGGATTCTATTTTATATTTCCACGCATTTAGAAACTTTTTGAATAATTCACAATGGAGCCATAGTCAGGTGTCTATTTTATATGGCCTCTCATTCAGAGTTTCAGTGAATAATGTACTTCCATAGAGTAATCAGGACACTGTTAAGATAGCCACAAATTAAGTCTTTTTCTGAATGATACACACCTGTGTGATAGTCAGGATTCTATTTCATATGAACTCTAATTCTGGGTATCGCTGAGTAATACACACCTGGAGAGTGTCAGGAGTCTATTTGGTATGGACACTCATACAGAACCTGTTTGAATAATGCACACATGGAGAATAATGAGGAGTCTATGTCATGGCTACTATTCAGACAAACAGTGAATAACGCACATGTGGAGTAATTAGAAGTCTGTTTCATATGGCCCTCTTTCACAGCCTCACTGAATATTACACACTTGTGATATAGTCTGAGTCTATTTTTTATGGCCACTCATTCAGAGAATCACTGAATATCACTAAATACACACACCTAGGGAAATAGGATTTATTTTATCCCATCATTCAGAGTCTCACTAAATAATGCACACCTGTGGAATAGTCAGAGACTTTTTCATGTGGCCTCTCATTCAGAGTGTCACTGAATAATGTTTTGTAGTCAGGAGTCTATTTCATGTAGACACATATTCAGAGCCTCAGAGAATAAGACAGCCCTTGCTATAGTAAGGAATCTAATTAATATGGCCACATCTTCAGAGCCTCACTGAAAAATACACACCTGAGAATAATTTGGAGTCCATTTTTGATGGACATTCATTCAGAGCCTCAGTGAATAATGCATACCTGTGGATACTATTTCATTTGGACACTCATTCATAGCCTCAGTGGATAATATGACATCTGGATTAGTCACGATTCATTTCCATATATGGCCACTGACTTGTAACCTCAGTGAATAATGCACAAATGTAAAGTTCTCAGCAGTCTATTTGATATAGCCACTCATTCAGAGATTCACTGAATAATACAAATATTTAAGATAGACAACATCCTGTTTCATGGTCACAAGAAGAGCCTCACTGAGTAATACACACCTGGGAAAGTGTTAGGAGTCTAATTTATATCCTCTCATTTACAGCCTCAGAAATAATGCACATGAGTGAATAGACACTAGTCTATTTTATATGGCCACTCATTCAGTGCCTCTGTAATGATACACACCTGGGTTATCCTCAGGATTCTATTTTATATTTCCACGCATTTAGAAACTTTTTGAATAATTCACAATGGAGCCATAGTCAGGTGTCTATTTTATATGGCCTCTCATTCAGAGTTTCAGTGAATAATGTACTTCTATAGAGTAATCAGGACACTGTTAAGATAGCCACAAATTAAGTCTTTCTGAATGATACACACCTGTGTGATAGTCAGGATTCTATTTCGTATAGCCACTCATTTAGACCAAATGTAAAAGTGAACCCCTGAGGAGTATTCAGGAGTCTCTATTTTATGGACACACATTCAGAGCCTCACAGAATAATACTGACCTATGGAAAAGTCAGGAGTGTATTTCACATGGCCACTTATTCAGAACCTCAGTGAAGAATCATATATATCTGAAAATACTCAGGAATCTATTATATATAGCCACTTATTCAGAGACTCACTGAATAATGCACACCTGGAGAATAGTCTCTATTTGATATGACCATTCACCCAGTGAATCAGTGGAAAATGCACAGCTGAGAAATACTCAAAGGATAGAGTCAGAAGTCTATTTTATGTGGTCACTCGTTCAGAAACTCACTGAAGAATACACACCTTGGAAATAGTCAGAGTCCAGGTCATATGGCCACTCAATCACAGCATTACCGAATAATGCACAATGGGGCAATAGTAAGGAGTCTATTTCATATGGCCTCTCATTCAGAGCTTCAGTGGGTAATGAACAGCTGTAGAGTAGTCAAAACTCTATTGAAGGTAGCCCAAATTCAGCAATCGTGAATGATACACACATGTGATAGTCAGGAGACTATTTTATATGGACACTCATACAGAACCTCTTAAATACTGCACATGTGGAGAGTAATAACTAGTCTAGTTCATATGGTGATTCGTTTGGAGAGTCAAAAAATAGTGCACACCTGTGAAGTAAAACGGGGTCTATTTTATAAGGCCACTCTTTCAGTGTTTCAGTGAATAATATGTATATCTGATAAGTCAGGATTCTCTTTCACATGGCCACACTTTCAGGGCCTCTGTGTATAATACTCCCCTCAGAAAGAGTCAAGGGTCTACTTTAAATGGCTAAACATTCAGAGTCTCTGTAAGTAATGCACACCTGGGCAATACACAAGAGTCTCTTTTTTATGCCCACTTAGTCAGAGTCCCATTCATTAATACACACCTGGGAAAGAGTTAAGTGTCTACTTCATGTAGTCACTCATTTAGAGCCTCAGTGAATAATTCAAACCAGGGTAATAGTCGAGCATTTTATATATGGCCACTCATTCTGTGCCTCTGAATGATACACACCTGGGTTATCCTCAGGATTCTATTTTATACTTCCACTCATTTAGAACCTTATTGAATAATTCACAATGGAGCAATAGTCAGGTGTCTATTTTATATGGCCTCTCATTCAAAGTTTCAGTGAATAATGTACTTCTATAGAGTAATCAGGACACTGTTTAAGATAGCCACAAATTAAGTCTTTTTCTGAATGATACACACCTGTGTGATAGTCAGGATTCTATTTCATATGAACTCTAATTCTGGGTATCGCTGAGTAATACACAACTGGCAGTTTGTCAGGCATCTATTCATTATAGAAACTCATACAGAACCTGATTGAATAATGCACGCATGGAGAATAATGAGGAGTATATATCATACGGCTACACATTCAGACAAACAGTGAGTAACGCACATGTGGAGTAATTAGAAATCTGTTTCATATGGTCCCTGTTTCACAGCCTCAGAGAAAATTACACACTTGTGATATAGTCTGGAATCCATTTTTTATGGCCACTCATTCAGAGAATCACTGAATAATGCACAACTGTGAAAGACTCAGAAGTCTCTTTCCTAAGGAAACTCACTGAGAGCCTCACTAAATATACACACCTAGGGAAAGAGTCAGGATTTACTTATATCCCATCATTCAGAGTCTCACTAAATAATGCACACCTGTGGAATAGTCAGGAGACTTTTTTATATGGCCTCTCATTCGTAGTGCCACTGAATAATGTTTTGTAGTTAGGAGTCTATTTCATGTAGACACATATTCAGAGCCTCAGAGAATACGTCAGTCCCTTGCTATGTAAGGAAACTTATTAATATGGCCACATTTTCAGAGCCTCACTGAAAAATTCAAACCTGGGGAATAATTTGGAGTCCATTTTTGATGGACATTCATTAAGAGCCTCGGTGAATAATGCATACCTGTAGAATAGCCAGAAATATAATTCACTTTGACACTCATTCATAGCCTCAGTTGATAATATGTACATCTGAATTATGTACATATTTGGCCTCTCATTCAGAGTTTCCACATCATATGGCCACTGACTTGTAACATCAGTGAATAATACACAAATGTAAAGTTCTCAGCAGTGTATTTGATATAGACACTCATTCAGAGATTCACTGAAAAAAAATATTTAAGATAGACAACATCCTGTTTTATATGGTCAAACAAGAAGGACCTCACTGAGTAATACACACCTGGAGAAGTGTTAGGAGTCTAATTTACATATCCTCTCATATACAGCCTCAGAAAATAATGCACATGAGTTTAATAGACACTAGTCTATTTTGTATGAAAACAAAATGAAAGCCTTAGTGAGTAATACACAACTTTGGAATAGTCACTAGTCTATTCCATATATCCAAATATTTAGAGTTAGAGTAAATAATACACACCTGTGGACTAATCAGGAAACAATTTTATATGACCAATGTTTCAGAGCCTCAGTGAGTAATACATAACTGGGAAATACTCAGGACGCTATTACATATGGAATCAATTTCAGAGCTTCATTGAATAAAAAAACACCATTATTTTAGTCAGAATTCTATTTCGTATAGCCGCATATTCAGAGTAGAACTGAATAGCATACACGTTGGAAAAATTCAGGAATCTATTTCGTATAACCACTGATTTACAACCAAATGTAAAAGTGAACCCCTGAGGAGTATTCAGGAGTCTCTATTTTATGGACACACATTCAGAGAGTCACAGAATAATACTGACCTATGGAAAGTCAGGAGTGTATTTCACATGGCCACTTATTTATAACCTCAGTGAAGAATTATATATATCTGAAAAATACTTAGGAATCTATTACATTTAGACACTCATTCAGAGACTCACTGAATAATGCACACCTGGAGAATAGTCTGGAGATTATTTCATATGACCATTCACCCAGTGAATCAGTGGAAAATTCACGGCTGAGAAATACTCAAAAGGATAGAGTCAGGAGTCTATTTTATGTGGTCACTCGTTCAGAAACTCACTGAAAAATACACACTTTGGGAATAGTCAGAGACCCCGTCATATGGCCACTCAATCACAGCATTACCAAATAATGCACAATGGGGCAATAGTAAGGAGTCTATTGCTTGTAGCCTCTCACTCAGAGCTTCAGTGCATAATGAACAGCTGTAGAGTAGTCAAAACTCTATTGAAGGTAGCCCCAAATTCAGCAGATCCGTGAGTGATACACACATGTGTGATAGTCACGATACTATTTTATAAGGACACTCATACAGAACCTCTTTGAATACTGCACATGTGGAGAATAATCAGTAGTCTATTTCTTATGGTGATTGCTTTGGAGAGTCAATAAATAACGAACACCTGTGAAGAAAAATGTAGTCTATTTCATAAAGCCACACTTTCAGTGTTTCAGTGAACAATATGTATATCTGATAAGTCAGGAGTCTCTTTCACATGACCACTCGTTCAGGGCCTCTGTGAGTAATACTCCCCTCAGAAAGAGTCAAGGGTCGACTTCAAATGGATAAACATTCAGAGTCTCAGTAAGGAATGCACAACTGGGCGATAGACAAGAGTCTCTTTTTTATGCCCACTTAGTCAGGGTCCCATTCATTAATACACACCTGGGAAAGAGTTAAATGTCTACTTCATGGACTCACTCATTTAGAGCCTCAGAGAATAATGCACACCAGGGTAATAGTCGAGGATTTTATATATGGCCACACATTCTGTGCCTCTCTGAATGATACACAACTGGGTAATCCTCAGAATTCTATTTTACACTCCTCCACTCATTTATAACCTTATTGAATAATTCACAATGAAGCAGTAGTCAGGTGTCTATTTTATATGGCTTCTCATTCAAAGATTCAGTGAATAATGAACTTCTATAGAGTAATCAGGACGCTGTTTACGATAGCCACGGATTAAGTGTCTCTCTGAATGATATACATCTGGGTGATAGCCAGGAGTCTATTTCATATAAACTCTAGTTTTGGGTAACGCTGAGTAATACAAACTTGGAAGAGTATCAGGAGTCTATTAGGTATGGACATTCATACAGAGCCTTTTTGAATAATACACACATGGAGAATAATGAGGAGTCTATGTCATATGGCTACACATTCAGACAAGCAGTGAGTAACTCAAATGTGTAGTAATTAGAAGTCTGTTTCATATGGTCCCTCTTGCACAGCCTTACAGAATATTACACATTTGGGACATAGTCTGGAGTCTATATTTTATGGCCACTCATTCTGAGAATCACTGAATAATGCACACCTGTGGAATACTCAGAAGTCTCTTTCCTATGGGAACACATTGAGAGCCTCACTAAATGTACACACCTGGGAAATAGTCAGATTTTATTTTCTCTCCTCATTCAGAGTCTCACTAAATAATGTACACTTGTGAAATAGTCAGGAGAGTTTTTTATGTGGCCTCTCATTCGGAGAGTCACTGAATAATGTGGTGCAGGCAGGAGTCTATTTTATGTAGATACATATTCAGAGCCTCAGTGAATAAGAGAGACCCTTGCTATAGTAAGGAATCTAATTAATATGGCCATATCTTCTGAGCCTCACTGAATAATACACACCTGGGGAATAATTTGGAGTCCATTTTCGATGGACATTCATTCAGAGCCTCGGTGAATAATGCACACCTGTGGAATAGCCAGGAGTCTAATTTATTTGGACACTCATTCATAGCCTCAGTGGATAATATGCACGTCTGGATTTGTCAGGATTCCACGTCATATGGCCAATGATTTGTAACCTCAGTGAATAATGCACAAATGTAAAGTTCTCAGCAGTCTATTTCATATAGCCACTCATTCAGAGATTCACTGAATAATAAAAATATTTAAGATAGACAGCATCCTGTTTCATATGGTCACACAAGAAGGACCTCACTGCATAATACACACCTGGGGAAGTGTTAGGAGTCTACTTTACATAGCCTCCCATTTACAGCCTGAAGAAATAATTCACATGAGTGGAATGGACACTAGTCAATTTTATATGGAAACAAAATGAAAGCCTAAGTGAGTAATACACAACTTTGAAATAGTCACTAGTCTATTCCATATGCCCAAATATTCAGAGTCAGAGTAAATAATACACACCTGTGGACTAGTCAGGAAACAATTTCATATGACCAATGTTTCAGAGCCTCAGTGAGTAATACATACTTTGGGAATACTCAGGATGCCATTACATATGGCATCAATTTCAGGGCTTCATTGAATAAAAAAACACCTGTATTTTAGTCAGAATTCTATTTCGCATAGCCAAATATTCACAGCTGAACTGAATCACATTAACGTTGGGGAAATTCAGGATTCTATTTCGTATAGCCACTCATTTACAACGGAATGTAAAAACGCACACCTGAGGAGTATTCAGGAGTCTCTATTATATGGCCACTCATTCAGAGCCTCACGGAATAATACTGATCTACGGAAAATCAGGAGTGTATTTCTCATGGCCACTTATTCAGAACCTCAGTGAAGAATCATATATATCTGGAAAATACTTAGCAATCTATTATATATAGACACTTATTATGAGACTCACTGAATAATGCCCACTTGGAGAAGAGTCTGGAGACTGTTTGATATGATCATTCACCCAGTGAATTAGGGGAAAATGCACAGCTGAGAAATACTCTGAAGGATAGAGTCAGGAGTCTATTTTATGTGGTCACTTTTTCAGAAACTCATGAAGAATACACACCTTGGGAATAATCAGATTTCAGGTCATATGGCCAATAAATCACAGCCTTACCGAATAACGCAAAATGGGGCAATAGCAAAAAGTCTATTTGATATGGCCTCTCATTCAGAGCTTCATTGCATAATAAGCAGCTGTAGATTAGACAAAACTCTATTGAAGGTAGCCCGAAATTCAGCAGCTCCGTGAATGATAAACACTTGTTTGATAGTCAGGATACTATTTGATATGGACACTCATACAGAACCTCTACGAGTACTGCACATGTGGAGAATAATCACTAGTCTATTTCATATGGTGATTCGTTTGGAGAGTCAAAAAATAACGCACACCTGGGAAGTAAAATTGTGTGTATTTCATAAGGTTACTCTTTCAGTGTTTCAGTGGATAATATGTATATCTGATAAATCAGGATTCTCTTTCACATGGCCACTCGTTCTGAGCCTCTGTGAATATTACTCCCCTCAGAAAGAGTCAAGGGTCTACTTCAAATGGCTAAACATTCAGTGTCTCTTTAAGAAATGCACACCTGGGCAATACACAAGAGTCTCTTTTTTATGTCCTGTTAGTCAGAGTGCCATTCTTTAATACACACCTGGGAAAGAGTTAAGTTTCTACTTCATGGAGTCACTCATTTAGAGCCTCAGTGAATAATGCACACCAGGGTAACAGTCGAGCATTTTTTATATGGCCACTCATTCTGTGCCTCTCTGAATGATACACACCTGGGTTATCCTCAGGATTCTATTTTATACTGCCACTCATTAAGAACCTTATTGAATAATTCACAATTGAGCAATAGTCAGGTGTCTATATTATATGTCCTCTCATTCAATGTTTCAGTGAATAATGTACTTCTATAGAGTAATCAGGACACTGTTTAAGATGGCCATGAATTAAGTGAATTCCTGAATAATACACACAGTAGTGATAGTTAGGAGTCTATTTCATATGAACTCTAATTCTGGGTAGCGCTGAGTAATACACACCTGGCAGAGTGTCAGGAGTCTATTTGGTATGGTCACTCATACAGAACCTGTTTGAAAAATGCACACATGGAAAATAATAAGGAGTCTATGTCATATGGCAAATCATTCAGACAAACAGTGAATATCGCACATGTGGAGAAATTAGACATCTGTTACATATGGTCCCTCTTTCACAGCCTCACTGAATATTACACACTTGTGATATAGTCTAGTCTATTTTATGGCCACTCATTCAGAGAATCACTGAATAATGCACACCTGCGGAATAGAAGTCTCTTTCCTATGAACTCATTGAGCCTCACTAAATGTATACCTGGAAATAGTCAGGATTTAATTTTTTATAAAAATTTTAAATTTTATTGCACATAGTTTGAATGTGCAAAGTGCAAGATAGTTGCATAGGTACACACATGGCAGTGTCATTTTGCTGCCTTCCTATTCACCACACTTGGTTTATAGGCTATTTAAGCCCACTGGTGTCCCTATTTAATACACCAGTGTGTGGATTCTGTCCATGTGTTCTCATTTCTCACCCATGGTGATAATATGAGTATTTCTTTTCTGTTCTTGTGTCAGTTTGGTGAGAATGATGTTCTCAGATTCATCCATGTTTTACAAAGGAAACAAACTCATCATTTTGATTGCTGCATAATATTCCATGTGTATATGTACATTTTCAGTCAGTTTATTCATGGCATTTGGTTCAGGTCTTTGCTATTGTAAACAGTGCTGCAATGAACATTCGTGTGCATGTCCTTATAGTAGAACAATTTGTAGTCCTTGGATATATATACCCAGTAATGGGATTGCTGGGTCAAATGGAATTTCTATTTCTAGGTCCTGAGGAATACACGTCTTCACAATGTTGAACTATTTACACTCCCACAACAGTGTAAGTGTTCCTATTCTCATCTCTCAGCATCTGCTGTCTCAGATTTTTAATGATTGCCATTCTAACACACATGAGATGGTATCTCAATGTGGTTTTGATTTGCATCTCTCTAATGACCAGTGATGATGAGCATTTTTCATGTGTTTGTTGGCCTCATGTATGTCTTCTTTGTAAAGTGTCTGTTCATATCCTTTGCCCATTTTGAATGGCTTGTTTACTCCTGTAAATCTGTTTGAGTTCTTTGTAAATTCTGGATATCAGCCCTTTGTCAGATGTAAACTGCAAAGATTTTTCCCATTCTGAATTGATTCACTCTAGTGATTTTCTCCTGCAGAAGCTGTGGAGTTTGATTAGGTCCCATTTGTCTATTTGGCTGTTGCCAATGCTTTTGTATGGTCAAAGTCCTTGCCTACTCCTATGTCCTGAATGGTTTTGCCTAGATATTCAGGGTTATGGTGAGTCTTATGTTTAAGTCTTTAATAAATCTGGAGTTAATTTTAGTGTAAGGTGTCAGGAAGTCAGTTCTGCTTTCTGCACATGGCTAAGTTTTCCCAGCATTTATTAAACAGAATCTTTCATTGCTTTTTTGTCTGGTTTATCAAAGATTATATGGTTGTAGATATGTTGTGTTCCGATGCCTCTGTTCTGTTCCATTGGTCAATACTGTTTTGGTAAAAGTACCATGCTGTTTGATTACTGCAGCCTTGTAGTATAGTTTGAATCTGGTAGTGTGATGCCTCCGCTGTGTTCTTTTGCTTAGAATTGACTTGGCTATGTGGCTCTTTGGTTCCATGATTCATGGTGTTTTTCAGTTCTGTGAAAATTCATGGTAGTTTGATGAAGATAGCATTGATTGTGTAAATTACTTTGGGCAGTATAATTTTCACGATATTAATTCTTCTAACCACGAACATGGAATGTTTCTCCATTTGTGTCTCTTATTTCGTTGAGCAGTGGTTTGTAGTTTTCTTAAAGATCCTTACGTTCCTTGTGAGTTGTATTCCTAGGTATTTTCTTTGTAGCAATTGTGAATGGCAGTTCATTCTTGATTTGGTTTTCTTAAGTCATTGTGTATAGGAATGTGATTTTGCACTGATTTTATATCCTGGACTTTGCTGAAGTTGCTATCAGTTTCAGGAGTTTTGGGCTGGTGATGGGGTCTTCTAGGTATACTATCATATGCAAATAGAGACAATAGCTTCCATTTTTCTATACCTTTATTTCTTTTTCCTGATTGCTGGCTAGAACTTCCAGTACTATTGAATAGGAGTGGTGAGACATCCTGTCTGATTTCAAAGGAATATTTCAGTTTTGCCCATTAAGTATGATATTGGCTGTTGGTTTGTCATAAATAGCTTTTATTACTTTGAGATATGTTCCATCAATACCAAGTTTATTGAGGTTTTAGCATAAAGGCTGTTGAATTTTGTCATATTGCATCAATTGAGATAATCATGAGTTTTGTTTTGTTTCTGTTTATGTGAATACATTTATAGACTTGTGTGTTGAACCAGCCTTGCATCCCCGGATGAATCTACTTGATCATGATGGATAAGTTTTTAATGTGCTGTTGCAATGGTTTGCCAGTATTTTATTGAAGATTTTGCATCTTTGTTCATCATGGATATTGTCAAGTTTTCTTGTTGAGTCTCTGCCTTTTGGTATCAGGATGATGTTGGTCTCATAAAATGATTTGGGAAGGGTTCCCTCTTTTGAATTATTTGGAATAGTTTCAGAAGAAATGGTGGATCCTCTTTGTGTGTCTGGTAGAATTCAGCTGTGAACCCATCTGGACCTGGGCTTTTGTGTGGCTCTTAATTGCTGCCTCAACAGACCTGTTATTGTTCAGTTTCCTCTGGTTTAGGCTTGAGGACACACATCCAGAAATTTTCCATTTCTTCCTGCTTACTAGTTTATGTGCATAGAGTTGTTTGTAGTATTCTCTGATGATGGTTTGAATTTCTGTGGAATCTGTGGTGATTTCATTATTTTTATTGCATCTATTTGGTTGTTCTCTTTTTCATCAGTCTGGCTAGTGGTCTATTTTGTTGATCTTTTCAAAACCAGCTCTTGGATTTATTGATATTTGAAGGTTTTCTTGTCTCTATCTCCTTCAGTTCTCTCTGATCTTAGTTATTTCTTGTCTTGCTGTTTTAGCTTTTTGATCTTGCTCCTCTAGCTCTTTCAATTTTGGATAGGTGTCAATTTTGGATCTCTCCACTCTTCTCATGTGGGCACTTATTGCTATATATTTTCCTCTACAGACTGCTTTAAATGTGTCCCATAGATTCTGGTACATTTGTCTTCATTCTCGTTGGTTTCAAGAACTTCTTTATTTCTGCCTTCATTTCATTGTTTATCAATCAACATTCAAAGCCAGTTGTTCAGTTTCCATGAAGCTATGCACTTCTGAGTTATTTTCTGAATTCTGAGTTCCAACTTGATTGCACTATGGTCTGAGAAACTGTTTGTTATGATTTCAGTTGTTTTGCATTTGCTGAGAGTGCTTTACTTTAATTATGTGGTCAATTTTGGAGTAGGTGTGATGTGGTGCTGAGAAGAATGTATATTCTGTGGATTTGGGAGTTCTGTAAATGTCTATCAGGTTTGCTTGTTCAGGTCTGAGTTCAAGTCCTGGATATCCTTGTTAATTTTCTGTCTGGTTGATCTGTCTGCTATTGACAGTGGAGTGTTAAAATCCCACTATTATTGTGTGGGTCTAAGTCTCTTGTAAGTCATTAAGAACTTGCCTTATATCTGGGTGCTCCTGCATTGGGTCCATATATATTTAGAATCGTTAGCTCTTCTTGTATCAATCCTTTTACCATTATAATGACCTTCTTTGTCCTTTTGATCTTTGTTGCTTTAAAGTCTATTTTATCAAGAGATGCAACTCCTGCTTTTCTCTCCATTTGTGGTAAATCTTCCTCCATCCCTTTTTGAGCCTTTGTATCTTTGTGTGAGGTGGGTTTCCTGGATACAGCACACCGATGGGTTTTGGTTTTTATCAATTTGCCAGTCTGTGTCTTTTGATTGGTGCATTTAGCCCATTTACATTTAGGGTTAATATTGTTATGTGAATTTGATACTGCCATTTTGATGCTAGTGGCTGTTTTTCCCATTGGTTCATGTAGATTCTTCATTTTTTAATGCTCTTTAGCATTTGGTGCTTTAGATGGCTGGTACTGGTTGTTTCTTTCTATGTGGTGCCTCTTTCAGGAGCTCTTGTAAAGCAGGCCTAGTGGTGATAAAATCTCTGAGTACTTTTGGAAAATTTTTTTTCCTTTATGAAGCTCAGTTTGGCTGGATATGAAATTCTGGGTTGAAAGTTCTTTTCTTTAAGGATGTTGAATATTGGCCCCACTCTCTTCTGGCTTGTAGAGTTTCTGCTGAGATCTGCTGTGAGTCTGATGGGCTTCCTTTGTGGGTGACCGACCTTTCTCTCTGGCTGCCCTTAGTATTTTTCCTTCATTTCAACCTGGTGAATCTGACGATTATGTGCCTTGGTTGCTCTTCTTGAGAATATTTGTGGTGTTTCTGTATTTCCTGGAGTTGTATTGACCTGTCTTGCTAGGTTGAAATTTTCCTGGATAATATCCTGAAGAGTGTTCCAGCTTGGATTCATTCTCTTCATCATTCTGGTACACCTATCAAATATAGGTTGGGTCTCTTCATAGTCCCACATTTCTTGGAATTTTTGTTCATTCCTTTTGTGCTTTTTTCTCTAATCTTGGTTTCTCTTTTTATTCATTGAGTTGATCTTCACTTCTGATATTCTTTCTTCTTGGTCAATTTTACTGTTGAAACTTGTGCATGCTTTGAAATTCTCGTGTTGTGTTTTCAGCTCCTTCAATTCATTCATATTCCTCTCTAAGTTGTCCATTCTTGTTATCCTTTCCTCAATCTTTTAAAATCTTTTTAGGTTCTTAGTTTCTTTGAACTGATTTGAACATTTCACTGAAGTTTCTCATTATCCACTTTTGAAGTCTGATTCCATCATTTGTCACCTCATTCTTTATCCAGCTTTGTTCCTTGCTGGTGAGGAGTTTGGTCCTTTGTGGAGTAAGGTGTTTTAATTTCGTGTTTTCTTTTTTTCAGGTTTCTTCCATCTTTGTGGATTTACACCTGTCGTCTTAGAGTTGCTGATTTTTCATTGGGTCTCTGGTGGACAGATTGTTGATGATGATATTTCTGTTACTTATTTTCTTCTAATGGTCTAGCCCACTGCTGTACAGTGCTGAGGTCCTCCAGGCCCTGCTTTCTGGGGTACACCTGTGCAGCTGCAGAACAGTGAGGATGCTACCAGTTTCTTCTTCTGCTATCTTTGTTCCAGAATGATGCCTGCCAATGTCAGTCTGATTAGTCTTTTCTGGGGTGACTCTGGATATACAGGGTCAGAGCTGTGAGGCTCTTTTATAGGAGCTCATGAGCTGTGAGCTCCGTTGTTCATTCAGGGTTTGGGAGGATTGTTTATGTCTGCTGCAACAGAACTCATAAATTCATAGATGCTCTGTCTCAGAGTTGGGCTTTCTTTATGAGTATCTGTTGCACTGTCCTCACTGAGATTCACTATTACCTGCATTTGCCCTGATAAGCCATCTGCCTGCTGCTGGGCTCTGTTCTTCTGTGGTGCTCACTGAGAGTCTCTGTTATATTGCCTTGGAGCAGGCTGCATCAGCACTGGGCGGTACTTCAGTAGGATTCTTGGTGAACACACAGGGCTGCACCATCTAGATTCAACTGTGCTGGCAAACTCTCAGTAGCATAATCACATGTTTGTCTGATGGGACCACCATTATCACCCAGATCAGAGTCTTTCCTCTCTCTCTCTCTCTTCCTATTCAAGCTGACTCACTCTCATGGCCTATATCAGAGCTTCATTGAATAAAAAACTGTGAATCAGGTTCTATTTCTTACAGCCATATTCAGCTAACTGAATCACACACTTGAAATCAGGATTCTATTTGTATATCATTTACAACCAAATGTAAAACAGCCTGAGGGTGTTCAGGAGTCTCAATTTATGGCCTCATTCAGAGCCTCACAGAATATAGACCTATGGAATTCAGTGTATTTCACTGGCCACTTATTGCCTCAGTGAAGAATTGTAAAATGAAATACTTGAATCTATTACATATGACTCTTATTCAGAGGCTCACTGAATAACGCAAGCCTGGAGAATAGTCTGGAGACTATTTGATATGACAATTCAACCAGTGAATCAGTGGAAAATTCACAGCTGAGAAATACTCAAAAAGATAGAGTCAGGAGTCTATTTTATGTGGTCACTCATTCAGAAACTCACTGAAGACTACACACCTTGGGATAAGTCAGAGTCCAGTTCATATGGCCACTGAATCACAGCATTACCGAATAATGCACAATGGGGCAATGGTAAGGAGTCTATTTCATATGTCTTCTCATTCAGAGCTTCAGTGCACAATGAACACATGTAGAGTAGTCAAAATTCTCCTGAAGGTAGCCCCAAATTCAGCAGCTCCGTGAATGATACACACATGTGTGATAGTCAGGATAGTATTTGATATGGACACTCATACAGAACCTCCTCGAATACTGCACATGTGGAGAATAATCACTAGTCTATTTCATGGTGCTTCGTTTGGAGGTCAAAATTACACACCTGTGAGTAAATAGTCAATTTCATAGGCCACTCTTTCAGTGTTTCATTGAATAATATGTACATCTGATAAGTCAGGATTCTCTTTCACATGGCCATTCGTTTAGGGCCTCTGTGAATAATACTCCCCTCAGAAAGAGTCAAGTCTACTTCAAATGGCTAAACATTCAGAGTCTCTGTAAGTAATACACCTGGGAAAAGAGTCTCTTTTATACTTAATCAGATTCATTCATTAATACACACCTGGGAAAGAGATAACTATCTAATTCATGTAATCATTTAGAGCCTCAGTGAATAATGCACACCAGGGTAGTGAGCATTTTTATATGGCCACATTCTGCCTCTAAATAATATATACCTGGGATCTAAAATTCTATTTATACTTCAATCATTTAGAAACTTATTGAATAATTCTCAATGGAGCAATAGTCATGTCTATTTTATATGGCCTCTCATTCAAGTTTCAGTGAATAATTACTTCTATGGAGTAATCAGGACCTGTTTAAGATAGACGAATTAAGTGCCCTGAATGATACACACCTGTGATAGTCAGGAGTCTATTTTATATGAACTCTAATCTGTGCTTGAAATACACACCTGGAGAGTCAGAGTCTATTTGGTATGGACACTCATACAGAACCTGTTTGAATAATGCACATGGAGAATAATAGGTCTGTGTCATATGGCTACTCATTCAGACAAACAGTGAAATGCACATGTGGATTAATTAGAAGTCTGTTTCATTTATTTCACAGTGTCGAATATTGCACACTTTTGATATAGTCTGGAGTCAATTTTTATGGACCACTTATTCAGAGAATCACTGAATAATGCACACCTGAATACTCAAGTCTCTTTCTATGAACTCACTGAGACTAAATGTACACCTGGGAAATAGTCAGGATTTTACTATCCTCATTCAGTCTCACTAAATAATGCACACCTGTGAAATAGTCAGGAGACTTTTATGTGGCCTCTCATTCAAGTGTCACTGAATAATGTGGTGTAGTCAGAGTCTATTTCATGTAGACATATTCAGAGCCTCAGTGAATAAGATAGACCCTTGCTATAGTAAGGAATCTAATAATATGGTCACATCTTCTGAGCCTCACTGAATAAGAAACACACACTGGAAAATCATTTGAAGTCCATTTTTGACAGATTTTCATTGAGCCTCAGTAAATAATGCACACCAGGGTAAGAGTCGAGCATTTTTTATATGGCCACACATTCTGAGCCCCCCTAAATAATATATACCTGGGTTATACTAAGAATTCTAATTTATACTTCCAATCATTTAGAAACTTATTGAATAATTCTCAATGGAGCAATAGTATGGTGTCTATTTTATATGGCCTCTCATTCAATGTTTCAGTGAATAATTAACTTCTATAGAGTAATCAGGACGCTGTTTAAGATAGCCACGAATTAAGTGCCTTCCTGAATGATACACACCTGTGTGATAGTCAGGAATCTATTTTATATGAACTCTAAATCTGGCTATCGCTTAGAAATACACACCTGGCAGAGTGTCAGGAGTCTATTTGGTATGGACACTCATACAGAACCTGTTTGAATAATGCACACATGGAGAATAATATGGAGTCTGTGTCATATGGCTACTCATTCAGACAAACAGTGAGCAATGCACATGTGGATTAATTAGAAGTCTGTTTCATTTGGCCCCCTTTCCACAGTGTCACAGAATATTGCACACTTTTGATATAGTCTGGAGTCAATTTTTTATGACCACTTATTTAGAGAATCACTGAATATTGCCCACCTGCGGAATACTCAGAAGTCTCTTTTCTATAAGAACTCACTGAGAGCCTGACTAAATGTACACACCTGGGGAAATAGTCAGGATTTACTTTTATCGCCTCATTCAGAGTCTCACTAAATAATGCACACCTGTGAAATAGTCAGGAGACATTTTTATGTGGCCTCTCATTCAGAGTGTCACTGAATAATGTGGTGTAGTCAGGAGTCTATTTCATGTAGATACATATTCAGAGCCTCAGTGAATAAGATAGACCCTTGCTATAGTAAGGAATCTAATGAATATGGTCACATCTTCTGAGCCTCACTGAATAAGAAACACACACATGGAAAATCATTTGAAGTCCATTTTCGACAGATTTTCATTCAGAGCCTCAGTGAATAATGCACACCAGGGTAATAGGTGAGCATTTTCTATATGGCCACTCATTTTGTTCCTATCTGAATGATACAAACCAGGATTATCCTCAGGATTCTATTTTATACTTCTACTCATTTAGAACCTTATTGAATCATTCACAATGGAGCAATAGTCGGGTGTCTATTTTATATGGCCACTCATTCAAAGTTTCAATGAATAATGAACTTCTATAGAGTAATCTGGACGCTGTTTAAGATAGCCAAGAATTAAGTGCCTTCTTGAATGATACACATCTGGGTGATAGTCAGGAGTCTATTTCATATGAACTCTAATTCTGGGTATCGCTGTGTAATACACACCTGGCAGAATTTCAGGAGCCTATTTGGTATGGACACTTATACAGAATCTGTTTGAATAATGGACACATGGAAAATAATGAGGAGTCCATGTCGTACGGCTACTCATTAAGACAAGCAGTGAGTAACGCACATGTGGAGTAATTAGAAGTCTGTTTCATATGGCCCCTTTTTCACAGCCTCACAGAATATTACACACATGTGATATAGTCTGGATTCTAATTTTTACGGCCACTCATTCAGAGAATCATTGAATAATGCACAACTGCGGAATACTCAGAAGTTTCTTTCATATGGGAACTCATTGAGAGCCTCACTAAATGTACACACCTGGGGAAATAGTCAGGATTTACATTTATTTTTTTATTCAGAGTCTCACTAAATAATGCACACCTGAGGAATAGTCAGGAGACTTTTTCATGTGGCCTCTCATTCGGAGGGTCATTGAATAATGTGGTGTAGTCAGGAGTCTATTTCATGTAGACACATATTCAGAGCCTCAGTGAATAAGACAGACCCTTGCTATGGTAAGGAATCTAATTAATATGGCCACATCTTCTGAGACTCACTAAATAATACACACCTGGTGAATAATTTAAAGTCCATTTTCGATGTACCTTCATTCGAAGCCTCTGTGAATAATGTACACCTATGGAAGAGCCAGGAGTCTTTTTCATTTGGACACACATTCATAGCCTCAGTGGATGATATGCACGTCTGAATTAATCAGAATTTCAGGTCATATGGCCACTTACTTGTAACCTCACTCAATAATGCACAAATGTAATGTTCTCAGCAGTCTATTTCATATAGCCACTCATTCAGAGATTCACTGAATAATAAAAATATTTAGGGTAGACAGCATCCTGTTTCATATGGCGACACAAGAAGGACATCAGTGAGTAATACACACCTGGTGAAATATTAGTAGTCTACTTTACATAGCCTCTTATTTACAGCCTCAACATATAATGCACATGAGTGGAATGGACACTAGTCTTTTTTTTTTTCTTTTTCTTTTTTTTTCTTTTAATTTTTATTGCATTATAGGTTTGGGGGTACATGTGCAGAACGAGCAAGATAGTTGCATAGGTACACACATGGCAGTGTGCTTTGCTGCTTTCCTCCCCTCACCTCAGGATCCGCCTGCCTTCGCATTCTATGTGCTGGGCCTGGAGGCTTGAGCCATGAGCCCAACCCAAATTGTGTTTTGATTTTAAAGAAAGAGTTTCACCAAGTTGGTCAAGCGGTTCTCAAACCCACAATTTCTGGTGATCCGAAGCCTTTATTTTGGGCGCCTGAATGACAGGCTACCCTGAGCCACCGTGCTCGGATGTCTGAATTTATTATTAAAATAAAAATCACAGAGAATGTTTCTGGTGCTGCCACTCTTGCCAGCAAACGTGGCACTTTGGGAGGCCGAGGTGGCCCGGTTCCCTGAGGTCACGAGTCCGAGGACAGTCTGAGCCTCCAGTAAAATCCCACCTCACATAATGAAACAGAAAAATAAAGAAAAGTAATCAGACTGATGAGTGTGTGCAATTGATACCAAACGAGGTGCTGAGACACGCCAACCCCAACCCCGCCTTTCTTTATTGTGTGCTTTTTTCTCTTGTCACCAAGGC
>CM038395.1:170515389-170541227 GCA_021498475.1 Saguinus midas
TTCTGTGAGGCTGTGAATGTTGTGCCATATGAAACAGACTTCTAACTACTCCACATGTTATTCACTGTTTAAATAAGTAGCCATATGATATAGACTTCTCATTATTTTCCATGTGTGAATTATTCAAACAAGTTCTTTATGAGTGTCCATGCCAAACAGAGTCCTGACACTCTGCTCGGTGTGTATTCCTATATGGTACCCAGAATCAGAGTTCATATAAAATAGAATCTTGACTATTACCCGGATGTGTATCATTCAGGAAGGCACTTAATTCGTGGCTATCTTAATCAGCATCTGGAAGACTGTATAAAAGTACATTATGCAATGAAACGTTATATGAGTGGCCAAATAAAATAGACACCTAACTATTGCTCCATTGTGAATTATTAACTAAGGTTCTAAATGAGTGGAAGTATAAAATTGAATTCTGAGGATAACCCAGGTGTGTATCATTCCGAGAGGCACAGAGTGAATGGCCATATAAAAATGCTCCACTATTACCCTGGTGTGCATTATTCACTGAGGCTCTAAAAAAGTGACTTTATAAAGTAGACACTTAACTTTTTTCCAGTTGTGTATTAATGATTGGGACTCTGGCTATGTGGTCATAATAAAGAGAGTCTTGTTTATTGCCGAGCTGTGCATTTGTTACAGAGACTCTGAATGTTTAACAATTTGAAGTCGACCCTTGACAATTTCTTTTTTTATTTTTTTTATTTCTTTTATTTTTTAAATTTTTATTGCGTTATAGGTTTGGGGGTACATGTGAAGAACGAGCAAGATAGTTGCACAGGCACACACATGGCAGTGTGTTTTGCTGCCTTCCTCCCCCTCACCCACACTTGGTATTCATCCCCAGGCTATCCCCCCCAGCCCCCCACGCTGTCCATCCCCCTTTCCCCCCAACAGTCCCCAGTGTATAGTAGACCACTTCTCTGTGTCCATGTGTTCTTATTTTTCTCACCCACTTATGAGTGAGTATATGCGGTATTTCTTTTTCTGTTCTTGTGTCAGTTTGCTGAGAATGATGTTCTCAGATTCATCCATGTCCTACAAAGGACACTAACTCATCATTTTGATTGCTGCATAATATTCCATGTTGTATATGTGCCACATTTTCCCAGTCCAGTCTGTCATCGTTGGGCATTTGGGTTGGTTCCAGTTCTTTGCTATTGTAAACAGTGCTGCAATGAACATTCGTGTGCATGTGTCCTTATAGTAGAACGATTTATAGTCCTTTGGATAGATACCCAGTAATGGGATTGCTGGGTCAAATGGAATTTCTATTTCTAGGTCCCTGAGGAATCGCCACAGTGTCTTCCACAATGGTTGAACTAATTTACACTCCCACCAACAGTGTAAGAGTGTTCCTATTTCTCCACATCCTCTCCAGCATATGCTGTCTCCAGATTTTTTAATGATCGCCATTCTAAGTGGCGTGAGATGGTATCTCAATGTGGTTTTGATTTGCATCTCTCTAATGGCCAATGACGATGAGCACTTTTTCATATGTTTGTTGGCCTCATGTATGTCTTCTTTTGTAAAGTTTCTGTTCATATCCTTTGCCCATTTTGAATGGGCTTGTTTGTTTTTTTCCTGTAAATCTGTTTGAGTTCTTTGTAAATTCTGGATATCAACCCTGTGTCAGATGTGTTAACTGCAAAGATTTTTTCTCATTCTGATGGTTGCCGATTCACTCTAGTGACTATTTCTTTTGCTGTGCAGAAACTGTGGAGTTTGATTAGGTCCCATTTGTCTATTTTGGCTTTTGTTGCCAATGCTTTTGGTGTTTTGTTCATGAAGTCCTTGCCTACTCCTGTGTCCTGAATGGTTTTGCCTAGATTTTCTTCAAGGGTTTTTATGGTGTCAGGCCTTACGTTTAAGTCTTTAATCCATCTGGAGTTAATCTTAGTGTATGGTGTCAGGAAGGGGTCCAGTTTCTGCTTTCTGCACATGGCTAGCCAGTTTTCCCAACACCATTTATTAAATAGGGAATCCTTTCCCCATTGCCTGTTTTTGTCTGGTTTATCAAAGATAATATGGTTGTAGATGTGTTGTGTTGCCTCCGATGCCTCTGTTCTGTTCCATTGGTCTGTATCTCTGTTTTGGTACCAGTACCATGCTGTTTTGATTACTGTAGCCTTGTAGTATAGTTTGAAGTCTGGTAGCGTGATGCCTCCCGCTGTGTTCTTTTTGCTTAGAATTGACTTGGCTATGCGGGCTCTTTTTTGGTTCCATATGAAATTCATGGTGGTTTTTTCCAGTTCTGTGAAGAAATTCAATGGTAGTTTGATGGGGATAGCATTGACTGTGTAAATTACTTTGGGCAGTATAGCAATTTTCACGATATTGATTCTTCCTAACCACGAACATGGAATGTTTCTCCATCTGTTTGTGTCCTCTCTTATTTCGTTGAGCAGTTGTTTGTAGTTTTCCTTAAAGAGGTCCCTTACATTCCTAGTGAGTTGTATTCCTAGGTATTTTATTTTCTTTGTAGCAATTGTGAATGGCAGTTCGTTCTTGATTTGGTTCTCTTTAAGTCTGTTATTGGTGTATAGGAATGCTTGTGATTTTTGAACATTGATTTTATATCCTGAGACTTTGCTGAAGTTGCTTATCAGTTGCAGGAGCTTTTGGGCTGAGGTGATGGGGTCTTCTAGGTATACTATCATGTATCCTGCAAATAGAGACAATTTGGATTCCACCTTTCCTATTTGAATACCCTTTATTTCTTTTTCTTGCCTGATTGCTCTGGCTAGAACTTCCAGTACTATGTTGAATAGAAGTGGTGAGAGAGGGCATCCTTGTCTAGTGCCGGATTTCAAAGGAATGCTTCCAGTTTTGCCCATTAAGTATGATATTGGCTGTTGGTTTGTCATAAATAGCTTTTATTACTTTGAGATATGTTCCATCAATACCAAGTTTATTGAGGGTTTTTAGCATAAAGCGCTGTTGAATTTTGTCAAATGCCTTCTCTGCATCAATTGAGATAATCATGTGATTTTTGTTTTTGCTTCTGTTTATGTGGTGAATTACATTTATAGACTTGTGTATGTTGAACCAGCCTTGCATTCCCGGGATGAATCCTACTTGATCATGATGGATAAGTTATTTAATGTGCTGTTGCAATCGGTTTGCCAGTATTTTATTGAAGAATTTTGCATCTATGTTCACCATGGATATTGGCCTGAAGTTTTCTTTTCTTGTTGAGTCTCTGCCAGGTTTTGGTATCAGGATGATGTTGGTCTCATAAAATGATTTGGGAAGGGTTCCCTCTTTTTGGATTCTTTGGAATAGTTTTAGAAGAAATGGTACCAGATCCTCTTTGTGTGTCTGGTAGAATTCAGCTGTGAACCCATCTGAACCTGGGCTTTTTTTGTGTGGTAGGCTCTTAATTGCTGCCTCAACTTCAGACCTTGTTATTGGTCTCTTCATAGTTTTGGCTTCCTCCTGGTTTAGGCTTGGGAGGACACAGGCGTCCAGGAATTTATCCATTTCTTCCTGATTTACGAGTTTGTGTGCATAGAGTTGTTTGTAGTATTCTCTGATGATGGTTTGAATTTCTGTGGAATCTGTGGTGATTTCCCTTTTATCGTTTTTTATTGCATCTATTTGGTTGTTCTCTCTCTTCTTTTTTATCAGTCTGGCTAGTGGTCTGTCTATTTTGTTGACTCAGACCTGGAACAAGCAAACCTGATAGACATTTACAGAACTCTCCACCCCAAATCCGCAGAATATACATTCTTCTCAGCACCACATCACACCTACTCCAAAATTGACCACATAATTGGAAGTAAAGCACTCCTCAGCAAATGCAAAACAATGGAAATCATAACAAACAGTCTCTCAGACCATAGTGCAATCAAGTTGGAACTCAGAATTCAGAAAATAACTCAGAACTGCACAGCTTCATGGAAACTGAACAACTGGCTCTTGAATGTTGATTGGATAAACAATGAAATGAAGGCAGAAATAAAGAAGTTCTTTGAAACCAACGAGAATGAAGACACAACGTACCAGAATCTCTGGGACACATTTAAAGCAGTCTGTAGAGGAAAATATATAGCAATAAGTGCCCACATGAGAAGAGTGGAGAGATCCAAAATTGACACCCTATCGTCAAAATTGAAAGAGCTAGAGGAGCAAGATCCAAAAGCTCAAAACCTAGCCGAAGACAAGAAATAACTAAGATCAGAGCAGAACTGAAGGAGATAGAGACAAGAAAAACCCTTCAAAAATCAATAAATCTAAGAGCTGGTTTTCGAAAAGATCAACAAAATAGACAGACCACTAGCCAGACTGATAAAAAGAAGAGAACAACCAAATAGATGCAATAAAAAATGATAAAGAAATCACCACAGATTCCACAGAAATTCAAACCATCATCAGAGAATACTACAAACAACTCTATGCACATAAACTAGTAAATCAGGAAGAAATGGATAAATTCCTGGCCTGTGTCCTCCCAAGCCTAAACCAGGAGGAAGCCGAAACTATGAATAGACCAATAACAAGGTCTGAAGTTGAGGCAGCAATTAAAACCTACCACACAAAAAGCCCAGGTCCAGATGGGTTCACAGCTGAATTCTACCAGACACACAAAGAGGATCTGGTACCATTCCTTCTGAAACTATTCCAAATAATCCAAAAGAGGAACCCTTCCCAAATCATTTTATGAGACCAACATCATCCTGATACCAAAACCTGGCAGAGACTCAACAAGAAAAGAAAACTTCAGGCCAATATCCATGATGAACATAGATGCAAAAATCTTCAATAAAATACTGGCAAACCGATTGCAACAGCACATTAAAAACTTATCCATCATGATCAAGTAGGATTCATCCGGGGATGCAAGGCTGGTTCAACATACGCAAGTCTATAAATGTAATTCACCACATAAACAGAAGCAAAACAAAAATCACATGATTATCTCAATTGATGCAGAGAAGGCATTTGACAAAATTCAACAGCCCTTTATGCTAAAACCCTCAATAAACTTGGTATTGATGGAACATATCTCAAAGTAATAAAAGCTATTTATGACAAACCAACAGCCAATATCATACTTAATGGGCAAAAACTGGAAGCATTCCTTTGAAATCCGGCACTGAACAAGGATGCCCTCTCTCACCACTTCTATTCAACATAGTACTGGAAGTTCTAGCCAGAGCAATCAGGCAAGAAAAAGAAATAAAGGGTATTCAAATAGGAAGGTGGAAGCCAAATTGTCTCTATTTGCAGACGACATGATAGTATACCTAGAAGACCCCATCACCTCAGCCCAAAAGCTCCTGCAACTGATAAGCAACTTCAGCAAAGTCTCAGGATATAAAATCAATGTTCAAAATCACAAGCATTCCTATACACCAATAACAGACTTAAAGAGAACCAAATCAGAACGAACTGCCATTCACAACTGCTACAAAGAAAATAAAATACCTAGGAATACAACTCACTAGGAATGTAAGGGACCTCTTTAAGGAAAACTACAAACAACTGCTCAACGAAATAAGAGGACACAAACAGATGGAGAAACATTCCATGTTCGTGGTTAGGAAGAATCAATATCGTGAAAATGGCTATACTGCCCAAAGTAATTTACACAATCAATGCTATCCCCATCAAACTACCATTGAATTTCTTCACAGAACTGGAAAAACCACCATGAATTTCATATGGAACCAAAAAGAGCCGCATAGCCAAGTCAATTCTAAGCAAGAAGAACACAGCGGAGGCATCACGCTTCAGACTTCAAACTATACTACAAGGCTACAGTAATCAAAACAGCATGGTACTGGTACCAAAACAGAGATATAGACCAATGGAACAGAACAGAGGCATCGGAGGCAACACAACACATCTACAACCATATTATCTTTGATAAACCAGACAAAAACAGGCAATGGGAAAGGATTCCTATTTAATAAATGGTGTTGGGAAAACTGGCTAGCCATGTGCAGAAAGCAGAAACTGGACCCTTCCTGACACCTTACACTAAAATTAACTCCAGATGGATTAAAGACTTAAATGTAAGACCTGACAACATAAAAACCCTAGAAGAAAATCTAGGCAAAACCATTCAGGACATAGGAGTAGGCAAGGACTTCATGAACAAAACACCAAAAGCATTGGCAACAAAAGCCAAAATAGACAAATGGGACCTAATCAAACTCCACAGCTTCTGCACGGCAAAAAAACAGTCACTAGAGTGAATCGGCAACCATCAGAATGGGAAAAAATCTTTGCAGTTTACACATCTGACAAAGGGTTGATATCCAGAATTTACAAAGAACTCAAACAGATTTACAGGAAAAAAAACAAACAAGCCCATTCAAAAATGGGCAAAGGATATGAACAGAAACTTTACAAAAGAAGACATACATGAGGCCAACAAACATATGAAAAGTGCTCGTCATTGGTCATTAGAGATGCAAATCAAAACCACATTGAGATACCATCTCACGCCAGTTAGAATGGCGATCATTAAAAATCTGGAGACAGCAGATGCTGGAGAGGATGTGGAGAAATAGGAACACTCTTACACTGTTGGTGGGAGTGTAAATTAGTTCAACCATTGTGGAAGACAGTGTGGCGATTCCTCAGGGACCTAGAAATAGAAATTCCATTTGACCCAGCAATCCCATTACTGGGTATCTATCAAGGACTATAAATCGTTCTACTATAAGGACACATGCACACGAATGTTCATTGCAGCACTGTTTACAATAGCAAAGACCTGGAACCAACCCAAATGCCCAACGATGATAGACTGGACTGGGAAAATGTGGCACATATACACCATGGAATATTATGCAGCAATCAAAACAGCATGGTACTGGTACCAAAACAGAGATATAGACCAATGGAACAGAACAGAGGCATCGGAGCAACACATCTACAACCATATTATCTTTGATAAACCAGACAAAAACAGGCAATGGGAAAGGATTCCCTATTTAATAAATGGTGTTGGGAAAACTGGCTAGCCATGTGCAGAAAGCAGAAACTGGACCCCTTCCTGACACCTTACACTAAAATTAACTCCAGATGGATTAAAGACTTAAATGTAAGACCTGACACCATAAAAACCCTAGAAGAAAATCTAGGCAAAACCATTCAGGACATAGGAGTAAGGACTTCATGAACAAAACACCAAAAGCATTGGCAACAAAAGCCAAAATAGACAAATGGGACCTAATCAAACTCCACAGCTTCTCTGCGGCAAAAGAAACAGTCACTAGAGTGAATCGGCAACCATCAGAATGGGAAAAAAATCTTTGCAGTTTACATCTGACAAAGGGTTGATATCCAGAATTTACAAAGAACTCAAACAGATTTACAGGAAAAAACAAACAAGCCCATTCAAAAATGGGCAAAGGATATGAACAAACTTTACAAAAGAAGACATACATGAGGCCAACAAACATATGAAAAAGTGCTCATCGTCATTGGTCATTAGAGATGCAAATCAAAACCACATTGAGATACCATCTCAGTTAGAATGGCGATCATTAAAAATCTGGAGACAGCAGATGCTGGAGAGGAGAAATAGGAACACTCTTACACTGTTGGTGGGAGTGTAAATTAGTTCAACCATTGTGGAAGACAGTGGCGATTCCTCAGGGACCTAGAAATAGAAATTCCATTTGAGCAATCCCATTACTGGGTATCTATCAAGGACTATAAATCGTCGTTCTACTATAAGGACACATGCACGAATGTTCATTGCAGCACTGTTTACAATAGCAAAGACCTGGAACCAACCCAAATGCTGATGATAGACTGGACTGGGAAAATGTGGCACATATACACCATGGAATATTATGCAGCAATCAAAATGATGAGTTTGTGTCCTTTGTAGGGACATGGATGAATCTGGAGAACATCATTCTCAACAAACTGACACAAGAACAGAAGAAATACACATATACTCACTCATAGGTGGGTGAAAATAAGAACACATGGACACAGAGGTCTACTATACACTGGGGACTGTTGGGGGAATGGGGAGGGACAGCGGGGGGGCTGGGGGGATAGCCTGGGGATGAATACCAAGTGTGGGTGAGGGGAGGAAAGCAGCAAAGCACACTGCCATGTGTGTACCTATGCAACTATCTTGCTCGTTCTGCACATGTACAAACCTATAATGCAATAAAATTAAAAAAAAAAAAATAGACTAGTGTCCATTACTCATGTGCATTATTTCAGGCTGTAAATGAGGCTATATGAAGACTCATCAGGTGTGTCATGAACTGTGACATAGGAAACAGGATGCTGTCTATCAAAATATTTTTATTATTCAGTGAATCTCTGAATGAGTGGCTATATGAAACAGACTGCTGAGAACTTTACATTTGTGCATTATTCACTGAGGTTACAAGTCAGTGGCCATATAGTGGAATCCTGACTAATCCAATGCATATTATCCACTGAGGCTATGAATGAGTGTCCAAATGAAATAGACTCCTGGCTACTTCCAGGTGTGCATTATTCACTGAGGCTCTGAATGAATGTCCATCAAAAGACTCCAAATTATTCTAGGTGTGTATTATTCAGTGAGGCTCAGAAGATGTGGCCATATTAATTAGATTCCTTACTATAGCAAGGGTCTGTCTTATTCACTGAGGCTCTGAATATGTGTCTACATGAAATAGACTCCTGACTACACATTATTCAGTGACACTCTGAATGAGAGGCCACATGTGAAAAGTCTCCTGACTATTCCAGGTGTGCATTATTTAGTGAGACTCTGAATGAGGGATAAAGTAAATCCTGACTATTTCCCCAGGTGTGTACATTTAGTGAGGCTCTCAATGAGTTGCCATAGAAAAGACTTCTGACTATTCCAGGTGTGCATTATTCAGTGATTCTCTGAATGAGTGGCCATAAAAATAGACTCAGACTATCACAAGTGTGTATCTGTGAGGCTGTGAAAGAGGGCCATGAAACAGACTTCTAATTACTCCACATGTGTTATTCACTGTTTGTCTGAATGAGTAGCCATATGACATAGATCCTCATTATTCTCCATGTGTGCATTATTCAAACAGGTTCTGTATGAGTGTCCATACCAAATAGACTCCTGACACTCTGCAGGTATTACTCAGCGATACCCAGAATTAGAGTTCATATGAAAATCACTATGGTGTGTATCATTCAGAAGGCACTTAATTCGTGGCTATCTTAAACAGTCCTGATTACTCTATAAGTACATTATTCACTGAAACTTTGAATGAGGCCATATAAAATAGACACCTGACTATTGCTCCATATGTGAATTATTCAATAAGGTTCTAAATGAGTGGAAGTATAAAATAGAATCCTGAGGACCAGGTGTATCATTCAGAGGCACAGAATGAGTGGCCATATAAAAATGCTCGACTATTACCTGGTGTGCATTATTCACTGAGGCTCTAAATGAGTGACATGAAGTAGACTTAACTCTTCCCAGGTGTGTATTAATGAATGGGACTCTGACTAAGTTTAAAAGAGACTCTATTGCCCAGGTGTGCATTACTTACAGAGACTCTGAATGTTTAGCCATTTAGTAGACCCTTGACTATTTCTGAGGGAATTATATTCACAGAGGCCCTGAAAGTGGCCATGTGAAGAGATTCCTGACTTATCAGATATACATATTATTCACTGAAACACTGAAAGAGTGGCCTTATGAAATAGACCCATTTTACTTCATTATTTTTCTCCAAATGAATCACCATGAAATAGACTAGTGATTATTCTCACATGTGCAGTATTCGAAGAGGTTCTGTATGAGTGTCCATATCAAATAGTATCCTGACTATCACATGTGTGTATCATTCACGGAGCTGCTGAATTTGGGGCTACCTTAAATAGTTTTGACTACTCCACAGCTGTTGTTGCACTGAAGCTCTGAATGAGAGGCCATATGAAATAGACTCCTTACTATTGCCCAATTGTGCATTATTAGGTAATGCTGTGATTGAGTGGCCATATGACCTGGACTCTGACTATTCCCAACGTCTGTATTCTTCAGTGAGTTTCTGAACGAGTGACCACATAAAATAGACTCCTGACCCTATCCTATTGAGTATTTCTCAGCTGTGCATTTTCCACTGATTCACTGGGTGAATGGTCATATCGAGTAGGCTCCAGACTATTCTCCAAGTGTGCATTATTCAGTGAGTCTCTGAATAAGTGTCTATATATAATAGATTCCTAAGTATTTTCCAGATAAATATGATTCTTCACTGAGGTTCTGAATAAGTGGCCATGTGAAATACACTCCTGACTTTTACATAGGTGAGTATTATTCTGTGAGGCTCTGAATGAGTGGCCATAAAATAGAGACTCCTGAATACTCTCAGCAGTGCGTTTTTACATTTTGTTGTAAATGAGTGGCTATAAATAGAATCCTGAATTTTCCCAAGGTGTATGATTCAGTTAGGCTCTGAATATGTGGCTATGAAATAGAATTCTGACTAAAACAGGTGTTTTATTCAATGAAGCTCTGAAATTGATGCCATATGTAATAGCGTCCTATTCAGGTATGTATTACTCACTGAGGCTCTGAAACATTGGTCATATGAAAATTTTCCTGACTAGTCCAGGTGTGTATTGACTCTGACTCTGAATATTTGGGCATATGGAATAGACTAGTGACTATTCCAAAGTTGTGTATTACTCACTCAGGCTTTCATTTTGTTTCCATATAAAATAGACTAGTGTCCATTCCACATGTGCATTATTGTTGAGGCTGTAAATGAGAGGCTATATAAAGACTCTAACACTTCCCAGGTGTGTATTCTCAGTGATCATATGTGTCAGGATGCTGTCTATCTTAAATATTTTTTATTGGTGAATCTCTGAATGAGTGGCTATATGAAATAGACTGCTGAGTACTTTACATTTGTGCATTATTCACTGAGGTTACAAGAGTGGCCATATGAAGTGGAATCCTGACTAATCCACGTGCATATTATCCACTGAGGCTATGAATGTGTGTCCAAATGAATCCTGGCTCCACAGGTGTGCATTATTCACGAGGCTCTGAATGAATGTCCATAGACTCCAAATTATTCAGGTGTGTATTATTCAGTGAGGCTCAGAAGATGTGGCCATATTAATTAGATTCTTACTATAACATGTCTTATTCACTGAGGCTCTGAATATGTGTCTACATGAAATAGACTCTTTTACACATTATTCAGTGACACTCCGAATGAGAGGCCATGAAAAAGTCTCCTGACTATTCCACAGGTGTGCATTATTTAGTGAGACTCTGAATGAGGAGATAAAAAGTAAATCTGACTATTTCCCAGGTGTGTACATTTAGTGAGGCTCTCAATGATTTATATAAAAAATTCTGACTATTCCAGGTGTGCATTATTCAGTGATTCTCTGAATGAGTGATAAAATAGACTCAGACTATCACAAGTGTAATATTGTGAGGCTGTGAAAGAGGCCATATGAACTTCTAATACTCCATGTGCATTATTCAAACAGGTTCTGAGTGAATACCAAATAGACTCCTGACACTCTCAGTGTATATTACTCAGTGATACCAAATTAGAGTTCATATGAAATAGACTCTGACTATCACCCAGGTGTATCATTCAGAAGGCACAATGTGGCTATCTTAAACAGCGTCCTGATTACATAAGCATTATTCACTGAAACTTGAATGATGAATCCAGACTGAGATAATTTTTGTGTGTATTCAATGGTGAGTATATTATGATATGTTCTATGGATAGATCCTGATCTCAAAGGTACAGGATGAGTGGCCATAAAATAAAATTTGAATTCCCTCTGGATTGAATAGTTTCAGAAAATCCAGACATTATTGATGGTGAAACTCTGTGAAATCTGACTGTTTATTGTGGACTCTTAAGTGCCCTAAAGGTGTTTCTTCACAGAACTACCTGAATTTCTTATGGAAAAAAGTAGCCAAGTATTCTAAGAAAAAGAACACACAGAGGCATAATTGACTTCAAATATACTATGCTACAGTAATCCACATTATTCCAAAACAGAATATAGACCAATGGAACAGAAACAGCATAGCAACACAAACATCTACAACCAGTGTTATTTTTGATAAACCAGAAAACAGGCAATGAAATAGTTCTTTAATAAATATTGTTAAAATGGCTATCATGTGCAGAAAGCAGAAACTGGACTCCTGACATTACACATTAACTCCAGATGGATTAAAGACTTAACGTAGACCTGACACCATAAAAACCTGAAAATCTGACAAAACCATTCAGGACATAGGAGTGCAAGGACTTCATGAACAAAACACCAGCATTGGCAACAAAAGCCAAAATACATGGGACCTAATCAACTCACAATTCTGAAAACAGTCACTAGAGTGAATAGGCAACCATGAATGGGAAAAAATCTTTGCAGTTTACATCTGACAAGGGTTGATCAGAAAGGCTCACAAAGATAATCAGAAGGTGAACACTTTTAAGACATGACCAACAAACATGAAAAGTGCTCATCGTCATTGGCCATTAGAGATGCTCAAACCACATTGAGATACCATCTCACTTTAGAATGGTGTCATTAAAATCTGGAAGGCAGATGCTGAAGAGGATGTAGAAAGGAACACTCTTACACTGGGTGTGTAAATTAGTTCAACCATTTTGAAGACAATTGTGGCTTCTCAGGGACTAAATAAATTCCATTTGACCAACTATCCCATTACAGTTGTCTGTGGACTATAAATGGTTCTACTATAAACATGCCACGAATGTTCATTGCAGCACTGTTTCAATAGCAATGGAACCAACCCAAATATCGATGACAGACTGGACTGAAAATGTGGCACATATACACCATGGATATTATTCAGCAATCATGATGAGTTTGTGTCTTTTTGTAGGGACATGGATGAATCTAGAACATCATTCTCAGCAAACTGACACAAAACAGAAAAAGAAATAGCATATACTACTCATAGGTGGGTAAGAAAAAATAGAACACATGGACATGTCTACTATACACAGACTGTTAAAACAGCTCTATAGCCACAGGGATGAATCCAGTGTTGAGGAGGCAGCAAAGACACTGCCATGTGTGTGCAACTATCTTGCTCATTCTGATGTAAACCTATAAAAATAAAAATTATTATTCTGAACTTTGAATGAGGTCAAATAAAATAGACACCTGACTATTGCTCATTGTGAATTATTCAATAAGGTTCTAAATGAGTGGAAGTATAAAATAGAATCCTGAGATCAGTGTATCATTCAGAGCACAGAGGCCATATAAAATTCTGACTATTACCTGGTGTGCATTATTCACTGAGGCTCTAAATGAGTGACTACATGAAATGACATAATTTTCAGGTGTGATTGAATGGGACTCTAAGTGGGCATAAAAAGAGACTCTGTGTTTTGCCCAGGTGTATTACTCACAGAACTGAATGTTTAGCCATTTGAAGACCCTTGACTCTTTCTGAGGTATTATTCACAGAGGCCCTGAAGAGTGGCCATGTGAAGAGACTCCTGACTTATCAGACATATTATTCACTGACACTGAAGAGTGGCCTTATGAAATAGACATTTACTCACAGGTGTGCGTTTTTGACTCCTATTATGAAATAGACTAGTGATTATTCTCCACATGTGCAGTATGAGTTCTGTATGAGTGTCCATATCAAATAGTATCCTGACTATCACACATGTGTATCATTCACTGCTGAATCTACCTTCAATAGAGTTTTGAACTCCACTGTTTATTACACTCTGAATGAGAGGCCATATGAAAGACACTTTCTATTGCCCCATTGTGCATTATTCAGTAATGTGATTGAGCCATATGACCTGGACTCTGACTATTCCCAAGGTGTGTATTCTTCAGTGAGTTTCTGAATGAGTGGCTATATGAAATAGACTCCTGACTCTCTCTATCTGAGTATTTCTCAGCTGTGCATTTCCACTGATTCACTGGGTGAATGGTCATATCAAATAGTATCCTGACTATCACCCAGGTGTGTATTATTCAGTGAATCTCTGAATGAGTGGCTATATGAAATAGACTAGTGTCCATTCCACTCATGTGCATTATTCACTGAGGCTCTGAATGAGTGGCTATATGAAATAGACTAGTGTCCATTCCACTCATGTGCATTATTCACTGAGGCTCTGAATGAGTGGCCATAAAATAGAGACTCCTGAATACTCCTCAGGTGAGTTTTATTCGGTTGTAAATGAGTGGCTATATGAAATAGACTAGTGTCCATTCCACTCATGTGCATTATTCACTGAGGCTCTGAATGAGTGGCTATATGAAATAGAATTCTGACTACAATACAGGTTTTATTCAATGAATCTGAAATTGATGCCATATTTCCTGAGTATGTATTATTCACTGAGGCTCTGAAACATTTCCATATATTGTTTCTGACTAGTCCACAGGTGTGTTATTTACTCTGACTCTGAATATTTGGGCATATGGAAAGACTAGTGACTATTCAAAGTTGTGTGTATTACTCACTCAGGCTTTCATTTTTGCCATATAAAATAGACTAGTGTCCATTCCACTCATGTGCATTATTTGTTGAGGCTGTAAATGAGAGGCTATGTAGACTCTAACTTCCAGGTGTGTTAATTCTCTCTTCTTGTGTGTGAAACAGGATGCTGTCTATCTTAAATATTTTTATTATTCAGTGAATCTCTGAATGAGTGGCTATATGAAACAGACTGCTGAGAACTTTACATTTCTGCATTATTCACAGAGGTTACAAGTCAGTGGCCATATGAAGTGGAATCCTTACTAATCCAGACATGCATATTATCCACTGAGGCTATAAATGAGTGTCCAAATGAAATAGACTCCTGGATCTTCCAGAGGTGTGCATTATTCACTGGGGCTCTGAATTGATATCCATTGAAAATGGACTCCATATTATTCTCCAGGTGTGTATTATTCAGTGAGGCTCAGAAGACGAGGCCATATTTATTCGATTCTTTACTATAGATAGTATCTCTCTTATTCACTGAGGTTCTGAATAGGTGTCTACATAGAACTGACTTCTTACTGCACCTGATTATTCAGTGACACTTTGAATGAGAGGCCACATAAAAAAAGTCCCCTGACTATTCCGCAGATATTCATTATTTATTGAGACTTTGAATGAGGATAAAAGTAAATCCTGACTATTTCCCCAGGTGTGTATTATTCAGTGAATCTCTGAATGAGTGGCTATATGAAACAGACTTCTAATTACTCCACATGTGCATTATTCAGTGACTCTCTGAATGAGTGGCCATAAAAATAGACTCCAGACTATATCACAAGTGTGTAATATTCTGTCAGGCTGTGAAAGAGGCCATATGAAACAGACTTCTAATTACTCCACATGTGCATTATTCACTGAGGCTCTGAATGAGTGGCCATATAAAATAGACACCTGACTATTGCTCCATTGTGAATTATTCAATAAAGTTGTAAATGAGTGGCTATATGAAATAGACTCCTGACACTCCCAGGTGTGTATTACTCAGCGATACCCAGAATTAGAGTTCATATGAAATAGACTCCTGACTATCACCCAGGTGTGTATCATTCAGGAAGGCACTTAATTTGTGGCTATCTTAAACAGCGTCCTGATTACTGTAGAAATACATTATTCTCTCCTTCTACCTTCCTGTAGCTGCAGCCATGTATATGGCAGGAATTGATGAGGAGAAGGAGCATGCCAATGCCAAGAAGATCCTGCTGGAGATGGGAGAGTTCTTTCAGATTCTGGATGATTACCTTGACCTCTTTGGGGACCCCAGTGTGACTGGCAAAGTTGGCACTGATATCCAGGACAACAAATGCAGCTGGCTGGTGGTCCAGTGTCTGCAAGAGGTCCACTCTGGAACAGCGCCAGATCCTGAAGAAAAACTACTGGTAGAAGGAGGCTGATAAGGTGGCCGTGAAGGCATTATATGAGGAGCGGGATCTGCCAGTGTGTTATTCTCAGTATGAAGAAGACAGTTACAACCACATTATGGCTCTCACTGAACAGCACGCAGCGCCCTGCCCCAGCTATCTTTCTGGGATTAGGCGCATAAAATCTGCAAGCGAAAAGTGACATTCAGAGAGACTGCAATGGCGGAGGGCTCTCAATAAATTATTGTGTAAAAAAAAAAAGAAGTACATTATTCACTGAAACTTTGAATGAGAGGCCATATAAAATAGACACCTGACTATTGCTCCATTGTGAATTATTCAATAAAGTTGTAAATGAGTGGCTATATGAAATAGACTCCTGACTATAACCCAGGTGTGTATCATTCAGAGAGGCACAGAATGAGTGGCCATATAAAAATGCTCGACTATTACCCTGGTGTGCATTATTCACTGAGGCTCTAAATGAGTGACATGAAGTAGACACTTAACTCTTTCCCAGGTGTGTATTAATGAATGGGACTCTGACTAAGTGGGCATAAAAAGAGACTCTTGTGTATTGCCCAGGTGTGCATTATTCACTGAGGCTCTGAATGAGTGGCCATGTGAAAGAGACTCCTGACTTATCAGATATACATATTATTCACTGAGGCTCTGAATGAGTGGCCATGTGAAAGAGACTCCTGACTTATCAGATATACATATTATTCACTGAAACACTGAAAGTGTGGCCTTATGAAATAGACCACATTTTAGTTCACAGGTATGTGTAATTTTTTGACCCTCCAAACCAATTATCATAAGAAATAGACTAGTGATTATTCTCCACATGTGCAGTATTCAAAGATGTTCTGTATGAGTGTCCATATCAAATAGTATCCTGACTATCACACATGTGTGTATCATTCACGGAGCTGCTGAATTTGAGGCTACCTTCAATAGAGTTTTGACTACTCTACAGCTCTTAATTACACACTTAAGCTCTGAATTAGAGGCCATATGAAATATCCTCCTTACTATGGCCCCATTTTGCATTATTCTGTAATGCCGTGATTGTGTGGCCATATGACCTGGACTCTGAATATTCCCAAGGTGTGTATTCCTCAGTGAGTTCTGATCGAGTGACAACATAACATAGACTCCAGACTCTATCCTTTTGAGTATTTCTCAGCTGTGCATTTCCACTGATTCACTGGGTGAATGGTCATATCAAACAGTTTCTAGGCTATTCTCCAGGTGTGCATTATTCAGTTAGTCTTGGAATAAGTGTCTATATATAATAGATTCCTAAGTATTTTCCAGATATGTATGATTCTTCACAGAGGTAATGAATAAGTGTCCATATGAAATACACTCCTGACTTTTCCATAGATCAGTATTATTCTGTGAGGCTCTGAATGATTGGCCATAAAATAGAGACTCCTAAATACTCCTCAGACATGCATTTATACATTCAGTTGTAAATGAGTGGCTATATGAAATTGAATCCTGAATTTTCCCAAGGTGTATATGATTTAGTTCGGCTCTGAATATGTGGCCATAAGAAATTGAATTCTGACTTAAATACAGGTATTTTTTATTCAATGAAACTCTGAAATTGATGCCATGTGTAATAGCATCCTGAGTATTCCCAGATATGTATTACTAACTGAGGCTCCGAAATATTGGTCATATAAATCTGTTTCCTGAGTAGTACAAAGGTGTGTATTATTTACACTGACTGAATATTTGGGCATAAGTAATAGACTAGTGATTATTACAAAGTTGTGTATTACTCACTAAGGCTTTCATTTTGTTTCCATATAAAACAGACTAGTGTCCATTCCACTCAGGTGCATTATTTGTTGAGGCTGTAAATGAGAGGCTAGGTAAAATAGACTTTTAATACTTCCCCAGATGTGTATTACTCAGTGAAGTCCTACTTGTGTGACCATATGAAACCCGATGCTGTCTATCTTAAATAACTTTATTATACAGTGAATCTCTGAATGAGTGTCTATATGAAAAAGACTTCTGAGAACTTTACATTGGTACATTAATCACTGAGGTTACAAGTCACTGGCAATATGAAGTGGAATCGTGACTAACCCAGATGTGCATATTATCCACTGAGGAGATGAATGTGTGTCCAAATGGAATAGACTCCTGGATCTTCAACAGGTGCACATTATTCACTGAGGCTCTGAATGAACATCCATCGTAAATGAACTCCAAATGATTCCAAAAGTGGATATGATTCACTGAGGCTCAGAAAATGTGGCCATATGAATTAGATTACTTACTATAGCAAGGGTCTGTCTTATTCACTGAGGATCTGACTATGTATCTACATGAAATAGACTCCTGATTGCACCACATAATTCAGTGACACTCCGAATGGGAGGAAACATAAAAATGTCTCCTGTCTATTCCACAGGCGTGCATAATTTAGAGAAACTCTAAATGAGGAGAGAAAATGTAATCCTAACTAATTCCCCAGGTGTGTGCATTCACCATATGAAATGGACTAGTGATTATTCTCCACATGTGCAGCATTCCACGTGGTTCTGTAGGAGTGTCAATATCAAATAGTATCCTGACTATCACACATATGTGTATTATTAACGGAGCTGCTGAATTTGGGGCTACCTTCAATAGAGTTTGGACTACTCTACAGCTGTTCATTATGCACTGAAGCTCTGAATGAGAGGCCATATGATATAGACTCCTTACTTTTGCCCCATTGTTCATTATTGGCTAATGCTGTGATTGAGTGACCATATGACCTGGACTCTGACTATTCCCAAGGCGTGTATTCTTCAGTGAGTTTCTGAACGAGAGACCACATAAAATAGACTCCTGACTCTATCCTTTTGAGTATTTCTCAGCTTCTGCTTTTTTCCCTGATTCACTGGGTGAATTGTCATAGGAATAGTCTCCAGACTATTCTCCAGGTGGGCATTATTCAGTGGGTCTCTGAATAAGTGTCGATATATAATAGCTTCCTAAGTATTTTCCAGATATATATTATTCTTCACTGAGGTTCCGAATAAGTGTCCATGTAAAATTCACTCCTGACATTTCCATAGGTCAGTATTATTCTGTCAGGCTCTGAATGAGTGGCCATAAAATAGAGACTCCTGAATCCTTCTCAGTCGTGCGTTTTTACATTCGGTTGTAAATGAGTGGCTATACGAAATAATATCCTGAATTTCCCCAAGGTGCATGGGATTCAGGTCGGCCTGGATTATGTGGCTATATGAAATAGAATTCTGACTAAAATACAGGTGCTTTTTATTCAGTGAAGCTCTGAAATTGATGACATACGTCATAGCGTCCTGAGTTTTCCACAGGTATGTATTACTCACTGAGGCTCTGAAACATTGGTCATAGGAAATTGTTTCCTGACTAGACCACAGGTGTGTATTATTTAGTCTGACTCTTTATATTTGGGCATATGCAGTAGACTAGTGACTATTCCATAGTTGTGTATTACTCACTCAGGCTTTCCTTTTGTTTCCATATAAAATAGACTAGTGTCCATTCCACTCATTTGCATTATTTGTTGAGGCTGTAAATGAGAGGCTATGTAAAGAAGAATCGTAAAACTTCACCATGTGTGTATTACTTATTGAGGTCCTTCTTGTGTGACCATACGAAAGAGGATGCTGTCTATCCTAAATATTTTTATTATTCAGTGAATATCTGAATGAGTGGCAATATGAAATAGATTGCTAAGAACTTTACATTTGTGCATTATTCACTGAGGTTACACGTCAGTGGCCATATGAAGCGGAATCCTGACTAATCCAGACGTGCATATTATCCACTGAGGCTATAAATGTGTGTCCAAATAAAATAGACTCCTGGATGTTACACAAGTGTCTATTACTCACCGAGACTCTGAATGAATATCGATCTAAAATGAACTCCAAATTGTTCCCCAGGTGTGTATTATTCAGTGAGGCTCAGAAGATGTGGCCATATTAATTAGATTCCTTACAATAGCAAGGTTCTTTCTTATTCACTGAGGCTCTGAATGTGTGTGTACATGAAATAGACTTTTGTCTACACCACATTATTCAGTGACACTCTAAATCAGAGGCCACATAAGAAAGTCTCCTGACTATTCCACAGGTGTGCATTATTTAGTGAGACTCTGAATGAGGGGATAAAATTAAATCGTGACAATTTCCCCAGGTGTGTACATTTAGTAAGGCTCTCAATAAGTTCCTATAGGAAAGAGACTTCTGATTATTTCACAGGTGTGCATTATTCAGTGACTCTCTGAATGAGTGACCATAATAAATAGACTCCAGACTATATCACAAGTGTGTAATATTCTGTCAGGCTGTGAAAGATGTGCCATATGAAACAGACTTCTAAATAATCCACATGTGCATTATTCACTGTTTGAATGAGCAGCCATATGATATAGACTCCTCATAATTCTCCAGGTGTCCATTATTCAAACAAGTTCTGTAGGAGTGTCCATACCAAATAGACTCCTGACACTCTGCCAGGTGTGTATTCCTCTATGGTACCCAGAATTAGAGTTCATATGAAATAGACTCCTGACTATCACCCAGGTGTGTAACATTCAGGAAGGCACTTAATTCGTGGCTAACTTAATCAGCGTCCTGATTACTGTATAGAAATACATTATTCTCTCCTTCTACCTTCCTGTAGCTGCAGCCATGTATATGGCAGGAATTGATGGCGAGAAGGAGCATGCCAATGCCAAGAAGATCCTGCTGGAGATGGGAGAGTTCTTTCAGATTCTGGATGATTACCTTGACCTCTTTGGGGACCCCAGTGTGACTGGCAAAGTTGGCACTGATATCCAGGACAACAAATGCAGCTGGCTGGTGGTCCAGTGTCTGCAACGGTCCACTCTGGAACAGCGCCAGATCCTGAAGAAAAACTACTGGTAGAAGGAGGCTGATAAGGTGGCCCCGAGTGAAGGCATTATATGAGGAGCGGGATCTGCCAGCCGTGTTCTCGAAGTATGAAGAAGACAGTTACAACCACATTATGGCTCTCATTGAACAGCACGCAGCGCCCCTGCCCCCAGCTATCTTTCTGGGGATTGCGCGCAAAATCTGCAAGCGGAAAAAGTGACCTAGAGACTGCAATGGCGAAGAGGAGGCTCTCAATAAATAAATTATTGTGTAAAAAAAAAAAAAAGAAGTACATTATTCTCTGCAACTTTGAATGAGTGGCCATATAAAATAGACACCTGAATATTGCTCCATTGTGAATTATTCACTACGGTTCTAAATGAGTGGAAGTATAAAATAGAATTCTGAGGATAACCCAGGTGTGTATCATTCTGAGAAACACAGAGTGAATGGCCATATAAAAATGCTCTTTTATTACCCTTGTGTGCATTATTCACTGAGGCTCTAAATGAGTGACTCCATAAAGTAGACACTTAACTCTTTCCCAGGTGTGTATTATTGAATGGGACTCTGACTATATGGGGAAAATAAAGAGACTCTTGTTTATTTCCGAGGTGTGCATTTGTTACAGAGACTCTGAATGTTTAAACATTTGAAGTGGACCCTCGATAAATTCTGAGAGGAGTATTATTCACAGAGGCCCTTAATGAGTGGCCATGTGAAAGAGACTCCTGAACTTATTAGATATACATATTATTCACTGAAACACTGAAAGAGTGGCCTTATGAAACTGACCCGATTTTACTTCACAGGTGTGCATAATTTTTTGACTCTACAAACGAATCACCATATAAAATTGACTAGTGATTATTCTCCACATGTGCAGCATTCCACGTGGCTCTGTATGAGTGTCCATATCAAATAGTATCCTGACTATCACACATGTGTGTATCATTCACGGAGCTGCCAAATTTGGGGCTACCTTCAATAGAGTTTGGACTACTCTACAGCTGTTCATTATGCACTGAAGCTCTGAATGAGAGGCCATATGAAATAGACTCCTTACTTTTGCCCCATTGTTCATTATTGGCTAATGCTGTGATTGAGTGGCCATATGACCTGGACTCTGACTATTCCCAAGGCGTGTATTCTTCAGTGAGTTTCTGAACGAGTGACCACATAAAATAGACTCCTGACTCTATCCTTTTGAGTATTTCTCAGCTGTGCTTTTTCCACTGATTCACTGGGTGAATGGTCATAGGGAATAGTCTCCAGACTATTCTCCAGGTGTGCATTATTCAGTGGGTCTCTGAATAAGTGTCAATATATAATAGATTCCTAAGTATTTTCCAGATATATATGATTCTTCACTGAGGTTCCAAATAAGTGTCCATGTGAAATACACTCCTGACATTTCCATAGGTCAGTATTATTCTGTAAGGCTCTGAATGAGTGGCCATAAAATAGAGACTCCTGAATCCTTCTCAGTCGTGCGTTTTTACATTCGGTTGTAAATGAGTGGCTATACGAAATAAAATTCTGAATTTCCCCAAGGTGCATGGGATTCAGTTCGGCTTTGAATATGTGGCTATATGAAATAGAATTCTGACTAAAATACAGGTGCTTTTTATTCAATGAAGCTCTGAAATTGATGCCATATGTAATAGCGTCCTGAGTTTTCCCCAGGTATGTATTATTCACTGAGGCTCTGAAACACTGGTCATAGGAAATTGTTTTCTGAGTAGACAACAGGTGTGTATTATTTTCTCTGACTCTGAATATTTGGGCATATACAATAGACTAGTGACTATTCAAAGTTATGTATTACTCACTCAGGCTTTCCTTTTGTTTCCATATAAAATAGACTAGTGTCCATTCCACTCATGTGCATTATTTGTTGAGGCTGTAAATGAGAGGCTATGTAAAGTAGAATCGTAAAACTTCCCCAGGTGTGTATTACTCATTGAGGTCCTTCTTGTGTGACCATATGAAACAGGATGCTGTCTATCCTAAATATTTTTATTATTCAGTGAATCTCTGAATGAGTGGCAATATGAAATAGACTGCTGAGAACTTTACATTTGTGCATTATTCACTGAGGTTACACATCAGTGGCCATATGAAGCGGAATCCTGACTAATCCAGACATGCATATTATCCACTGAGGCTATAAATGTGTGTCCAAATGAAATAGACTCCTGGCTATTCCACAGGTGTCTATTACTCACCGAGGCTCTGAATGAATATCGATCGAAAATGGACTCCAAATTGTTCCCCAGGTGTGTATTATTCAGTGAGGCTCAGAAGATGTGGCCATATTAATTAGATTCCTTACTATAGCAAGGTTCTTTCTTATACACTGAGCCTCTGAATACGTGTGTACATGAAATAGACTCCTGACTACACCACACTATTCAGTGACACTCTAAATGATAGGCCACATAAAAAAGTCTCCTGACTATTTCACAGGTGTGCATTATTTAGTGAGACTCTGAATGAGGGGATAAAAGTAAATCCTGACAATTTCCCCAGGTGTGTACATTTAGTGAAGCTCTCAGTGAGTTCCTATAGGAAAGAGACTTCTGATTATTTCACAGGTGTGCATTATTCAGTGACTCTCTGAATGAGTGACCATAATAAATAGACTCCAGACTATATCACAAGTGTGTAAAATATTCTGTGAGGCTGTGAATGATGTGCCATATGAAACAGACTTCTAACTAATCTACCTGTGCATTATTCACTGTTTGAATGAGTAGCCATATGATGTAGACTCCTCATATTTCTCCATGTGTGCATTATTCAAACAAGTTCTGTATGAGTGTCCATACCAAATAGACTCCTGACACTCTGCCAGGTGTGTATTCCTCTGCAGTACCCAGAATTACAGTTCATATGAAATAGACTCCTGACTATCACCCAGGTGTGTATCATTCAGGGAGGCACTTAATTTGTGGCTATCTTAATCAGCGTCCTGATTACTGTCTAGACGTACATTCTTCGGTACTCGCAAGATAGCGTCGTAGAAGCGACTCAGGATTGCAGCTCTCAGTGAAGACGCAGAGGGTGAGTCCTAGCCACATTCTCGGATGGAACCTTTTTGCCCACAGAGCGTTGAAGATTCCAGGTGTCGGAGAGACACGGGACGCTTGTACGGTGGGCTAGTGCAGACGGCTTGTGTGGCCGCTTTGGCCAGTGCCACAGCGGAACTCTGCATGGAACTCACTGGTCTGGGTGCCCTGTTTAACCCACAATCTGAGATTTGGGAGGGAAGATTGGCATGTCCATCTGTTTGAACGGGACTTGGACAATGAGCCAGACCAGGAGTTTCCTGGGAAGTGTGATCTGAGCTGGTGCAGTGGGCAGCGGCATGGGAAATCACATGGATCCCAGTGCCCTATCGGCAGGCTACTGGGGCGCCAGTGAGAGAGTCGACATTTCAGCTTGGGGAGAGGAAGAGAGAGATAAAGAGAGAGGATGGACTCTGGGGCAGGGAGCTGGGTGATCAGGCTTGGTGGGTCCCACCCTAATGGGAACGTGCAGGGTGGTGATTGGAGGTGCTCAGTGCTGAGAGATTTGCTGCTGGCCTCTAGGACAGTGCAGCCCAGTGAGGGAGGGGCGTCTGCCACTAAAAACAAAATCCGCCCCTACTGAAATACCGCCCAGGGCTGACACAGCCCGCAATAGCCGAGGCAACCTGCCATAACAGAGAGACTCCACCAGGATGGGGGTGTGCTCCACAGCAGAACGGAACCCAGCAGCAACAGGGCAGACCCACGCTAGCAGGGCAGAGCCCTGGCAGGTAAATAGTGAATAGACTCCCTCCTAGTGGGGCAGGACAGTGCAAAAGATACTCATGAAGAAAGCCCCAACTCCCTGAGACAGAGCATCTCAGGGGGATAAAGAAAAAAAAAGGTGGTGTTTTATGAGTTCTGTTGCAACAGACCGAAACAACTTTTCAACAACCCTGAATGAACAACGGAGCTCACAGGTCAGCACTGGAGCTCATATAAAGCACAGACCGTCTCCTCAAGTAGCTCCCTGACCCCTGTATATCCGAAGAGTCACCCCAAAATAGGACTAATCAGACTGACATTTGGAGGGCATCATTCTGGAACAAAGACAGCAGAAGAAAAAACTGGTATCATTCCTCACTGTTCTGCAGCTGCTACAGGTGTACCCCACACAAGCAGGGCCTGGAGTGGACCTCAGCACTCATACAGCAAAGGAGCTAGACCATTAGAAGGAAAACTTAGTAACAGAAATACTTCATCATCAACAATCTCAGCGTCCACACAGAGACCCAACTGAAAAATCAGCAACTACAAAGACTACAGGCAGATAAATCAATAAAGATGGGAAGAAACCAGCGCAAAAAGGAGAAAAACCAATGAAACCAAAACACCTCACCTCCTACAAAGGTCCAAAACTCACGAGCAAGGGAACAAAGCTGGATGGATAATGAGTGTGACAAAATGACGGAATCAGACTTCAGAAAGTGGATAAGGAGAAACTTCAGGGAGCTAAAAGAACATGTACTAAATCAGTGCAAAGAAACAAAGAACCTTGAAAAAAATTAGAAAAAAGATTCGAGGAATTGATAACAAGAATGGACAATTTAGAGGGGAATATGAATGAATTGAAGGAGCTGGAAAACACAACATGAGAACTTTGCAAAGCATGCACAAGTTTCAACAGCCGAATTGACCAAGCAGAAGAAAGAATATCAGAAGTTGAAGATCAACTCAATGAAATAAAACAAGAAACCAAGATTAAAGAAAAAAGCACAAAAAGGAATGAACAAAATCTCCAAGAAATGTGGGACTATGTGAGGAGACCCAACCTACGTTTGACAGGTGTACTAGAATGTGATGAAGAGAATGAATCCAAGCTGGAAAACACTCTTCTGGATATTATCCAGGAAAATTCCCCCAACCTAGCAAGACGGGTCAATACTCAACTCCAGGAGATACAGAGAACACCACAAAGATACTCTGCAAGAAGAGAAAACCCAAGGAATATAATCGTCAGATTCACCAGGGTTGAAATGAAGGAGAAAATACTAAG